>ONZH01021911.1:0-20335 GCA_900303285.1 Rhinella marina | reverse complement strand
TAGCGAGTGACACAGGGTAAGGAGCAGTGGTGGGACCCGCAGGAGGTGAACGGCCTTGGTTCCATTGAGTGGGGTGTTTAGCACTCATATGCCTGCGCATGCTGGTGGTGGTTTGGCTAGTAGTGGTGGCACCCCTGCTGATCCTGGTGTGGCACAGGTTGCACACCACAGTCCGTCGGTCATCCTCACTTTCTTTAAAGAACCTCCAGACTTGCGAACATCTAGGCCTCGCCACGGGAGCTTCACTACGTGAAACAGTTGCTGCTGATGCAGCAGCTCTGGCCCTGCTTCTCCCTCTGGCCACACCACTGCCTCTTACAACCTGTTCTGGTGCAGCACTCGCCTCCGCCTCAGAAGCACTGTCTTCACTCGGCTTATCAACCCAGCTTGGGTCAGTCACCTCGTCATCCTCCGATTCCTCAGTCTGCTCCCCCCTCGGACTTCATGCCCTGACAACAACTTCACCACTGTCTGACAACCGTGTCTCCTCATCGTCCGACACCTCTTTACACACTTTTTCCACTAAGTCAACAATGTCATCATCATCACCTACAGACTGCGACAGTTGGAAAACTTGGGCATCGGGAAAGAGGTCAGCAGCAACCTGAGAAGTAGTTTGTGACTCTGGGAAGGGTCCAGAAAACAGTTCCTCAGAGTATGCCGGATCGCATTCCAAATTTTCCTGGGAGGGGGCAGACTGGGGGGAAGGAGGTTGACGTGGAGGAGCCAGAGGAGTGCTCCCTTGGGTAACGAGGGTGGACTGCGTGGAAGACTGACTGGTGGACAAATTACTTGAAGCATTGTCCGCAATCCATGACATCAGCTGTTCGCACTGTTGTGGTTTCAACAGTCCTCTACCACGTGTCCCTGTAAGTTGAGACATGAAGCTAGGGAGTGTAGCTCTGCGGCGTTCCCCTGCTCCCTCATCAGCAGGTACTGTCTCACCCTGCCCAGGACAACGGCCTCTGCCCCTGCAGTAATTGAATGCCCACGCCCACCTCCTCGTCCTCGACCCTTAGCCCTGGGGTTCAACATTTTCTGTATATAAGTGTATTATATGTACAAAAAAAAAAATGGGCCTGCTGTACTGAAACCCATAAACTTGTTCAATCTGAACAAGTTAATATATAGGTGGATAAGTTAGAGCAAAATTACGTATGTTATTACGTACCAAGCAGTATGGAGCAATTACACTGAAACTATTAGATTAGGCAGACTTGGTCTGCTTAATTGCAACCCAGACAAATGTCGCACAGAGATTTTTCTAATGTAGCTGTATCAGTGAGAGCAAAAGACCTTTTTTAATTAAGTGACGTACAGATTGTGTCACCTGGATAGAAAATACTGATTGTGCTTTGTATATAGGTGGATAAGTTAGAGCTAAATTACGTATGTTATTATGTACCGTGCAGTATGGAGCAATTACACGGAAACTATTAGATTAGGCAGACTTGGTCTGCTTAATTGCAACCCAGACAAATGTCGCACAGAGATTTTTGTAATGTAACTGTATCAATGAGAGCAAAAGACCTTTTTTAATTACGTGACGTACAGAATGTGTCACCTGGACAGAAAATACGGATTGTGCTCTGTATATAGGTGGACAAGTTAGAGCTAAATTACGTATGTTATTACGTACCGTGCAGTATGGAGCAATTACACTGAAACTATTAGATTAGGCAGACTTGGTCTGCTTAATTGCAACCCAGACAAATGTCGCACAGAGATTTTTGTAATGTAGCTGTATCAGTGAGAGCAAAAGACCTTTTTTAATTACGTGACGTACAGAATGGGTCACCTGGACAGAAAATACGGATTGTGCTTTGTATATAGGTGGATAAGTTAGCGCTAAATTACGTATGTTATTACGTACCGTGCAGTATGGAGCAATTGCACTGAAACTATTAGATTAGGCAGACTTGGTCTGCTTAATTGCAACCCAGAAAAATGTCGCACTCAGATTTTTCTAATGTAGTTGTATCAGTGAGAGCAAAAGACCTTTTTTAATTACGTGACGTACAGTATAGGTCACCTGAACAGAAAATACGGATTGTGGTTTGTATATAGGTGGATAAGTTAGAGCAAAATTACGTATGTTATTACGTACCGTGCAGTATGGAGCAATTATACTGAAACTATTAGATTAGGCAGACTTGGTCTGCTTAATTGCAACCCAGACAAATGTCGCACAGAGATTTTTCTAATGTAGCTGTATCAGTGAGAGCAAACACAGCTGTATGAAATTTGTATCACTGAGATAAAACTATAAAAAAAAAAATTGTTATATATGGCGATAGCTGCACTACTAGTGCCAGCCAGCCCAGAGACAAAAAAAAGTGTCTTGTAGCCCTTAGAAGGGCTGTTGGGTTCTTTTGATATCACTCCTGCGTAAAAGAGAACTAAATCCAGGCCCTAACACTCTCCCTGAAACGCAGCAGATCTGTCCCTAGCGACATCCAGGCAGCGACTGAGCCGAGCACCGCGGGCAGTCACTAGTATATTCCAGGGTCACCTGATCAGGCCAGCCAACCCCTGTTATCGACATGTAAGGGCCCCACGTGATGCTGGGTGTACAGCAGAGTCTCGTGGCTTGTGATTGGCTGAGTTTATAGCCGCCAAAAATTCAAAATGCGGGAGATGCCATTTCCTCGAGCATGGCGAGATACTCGTCCGAGCAGTGAGCACTTACGAGTACCGTAATGCTCGACGAGCACCAAGCTCGGACGAGCATGCTCACTCATCTCTAATTACCATTCATCACCAAATATCACCCCTACATTAATAAGGTCAGGACCATTTTACACAAACACTGGAGTATCCTTGCCAAATCTTACTCAGACACAGAAGAACTCAAAAACTATCCCATGATCTGTTACAAGAGAAATGCTAACATAAGGGATAAAATAGTGAGAGCTGACATTGGTAGTGATAAGAAGGAATTACAACAAACTACCTTACTCACTCCAAAAAGAGGCACATATCTGTGTTTAAATTGTGCACACTGTTCTAGTGCAATAAAGGGAGAATACTTCACACATCCCCACACAGGTGAAAAATTCCCAGTCAAGGGTTTCTTCACATGTGACAGCACTTTTGTCATATATCTCTTGAAATGTCCATGTGGACTCGCATATGTGGGCGAGACATCAACCCGCATGAAAGATCGCTTTAGTAAGCATAAATCTACAATACGTAAAGGAAACCTGATGCTGCCCATACCATTCTACTTTCACCAAAAAAAACACAACTTATCACAATTACGATTCCAGATAATTGAACAGGTACAACAACCGCGAAGAGGAGGCAACAGAAATCAACTACTACTGAAGAGAGAAGCTTTCTGGGTCCATAAATTGAGAACTCTTGAACCAGGGGGATTAAATCGAGAATATGAGTTATATAGTTTGCTATAATACTGCTCGAATTTACATGACTCCAAACTAATGAATATTTATTTCCTTTTCAGAGATAATGTTAAATCCAAGAAATACGTACAATACTGGACTACATAGAACCCACCATATGTGGATTTCAGCCCTCTGCTGTATAGTGAGTTAACTATATTTATCAATAGGTATACTTGAATAATATTATGGCTGTTATATTGCATTGTCAAGTGCTTAGACACTACAGCATTGTTTGTTTATTATTTGTTTACTTTGTCGTCATGACAACATGACGTCATAATCCCTGCTTAAGCTGGCTATTTAAATTGCAACATGTATGGTGTATAACATGTCTGAGGAAGGCTATAAACTAGCCGAAACGCGTCACACGAATAATATGTGACAATAAATATCTAAACTGCATATTCAGCGAGTGCCGGTTTTTAATGTACCTGATCACCGGAGCGTCTCTCCTGACACGTGCACCGCGACAAGAAACCGAAGTGCCAACTCACTACTTCACAACCCCTGTCTTCTGTGTGATGATCAGTAAAAATAAAATATTAGTTCATCATATTACCTACCACTTCGATTTTCATTCAAAATGAGTAGTAAAGCTACAGTCCTCTTAGATCAACAGGTATGAATACACTGTCCATTCTCAGGAACCACCATAAAACATTTGCCGTTCCGACTCTCTGGAACTCCTTATTTGAATAAAAATTCAAGATATACCTGTTTAGTTGACGTTTCAGATCAAATAACACACTTGCTCTCAACATGGGACATTATAACAAACTGATCTGTTTACTCTTGCACCGCACTTTGAGTCCTTTGTAGGAAAACCATATTGCAAATGTAGTAAAGGACTTGTTCATCCTCAGCAGATACCCCTACTCCACCTGGCCGCACCTGGGTCCTGGCTATTATGCTCTCCCGTGGCGAATACAGCACTCGGGTTCCCATCTGTCAACATCTGGCTTAACTCTGTTGCAGCCAATAACTGGCCTCAATGGTCACCTGCCCTTCTTGCTTCATACAACTAGTCAAATGAGGGAAGAGGGAACGTCACCACTGTGGCCAGTGATTAGCTACAGTGGCATCTAACTGAAAATTCACAGCAGGGTACCTGAGCATTATATTGACATCATGGGAGCAAAGGAGGTGGGGACCACTGGCAGAGGGCAGGTAAGTATACTTCTTTCCACAGGTCTGGCCATTGTGAGGGGGGGGTGGTTCTGCCAAACCCCCCCCCCCAGAAGATGAACACCCCCTTAAGGAACAGACATGACCAAAAATAACCTTTGCTGTTGCCCATTTCATGTTGATTACCAAATAAACTTATCTTTATGTAAACATTTCCCCATTCATTACCATGGAACCAAGCTGACTTTTCTAGCATTTGATAAAATGTAACTGTTATATTTTAATTAATTTTAGTTTTTAGTTAATAAATAAATATAAGTTTGCACCTCTTATTTCCCTTCACATATATCTGGCGATCTGGCTCAGTTTCCCTCTAGCATAGTGCAGAAAACTGTCGCTAGACCTGGTTTTATAGTTTTCTATGTCATTATTCATATTCATCTGGCGCATCACTTATGATGCCAGATGTGTAACAGTGTCTGATTGCCTAGTTTCTCTGTCCTGTGCTATTGTCCATAGATACCAGACCTGTGCACATCTATCAGTTGTGTCCATCTCTTCAAAGAAAAAAAGCTGGTCGGACACAATTAATGTGTGTGCAGCCAGCCTTACTACTATTTAGCAGACATGTGATTATTTCACTTCATAATAAAGTTATTGAATTTTTTCATTCTGACTACAAGCACAGAAAATATTTCTCATACCAGTAAAAATACAAGAAGAGAATAATAAACTGTAATGTTAGTCCTTGTTGCAGCGCTTTATAAGGTTAATTGACATTCAAGGGCTTTAAACTCCAAAGTGTTTGCTGAAGGCATTAAACATACAAGTGAAATTAATTTATAGAGAATGCATTTCGATATCTTGACCTACCAATGTAAATGTCCTCATTTAATGCACTTCAGACAGAAAGGTTTTAAAGTTTTCATGATAATAGCCCATGTTCTAACTAATGGTTCCAAACTCAATCTTACCATGCAGGGGGCACAAGTAAGAAAAAAAAGTGATGTCAATACTGTGAATTTTGTAACTGCTTGGTTTCAAATTCTTCTAAAAGATTATATTCAATTGAAATATTGCCATGTTCCTGGACCATACATAGCAGCACAAGGAGACTATGGATCTCTATGTGATTCATTATGAATCCATAAAACAGAAATATCAATTATGCATCGCTATAATATCAGAAACACACAGCGAAAGCTTTGCTCATAGCAAGCTGTTTAGGTTGTATCTGGAATATGGCTGTGTTTATGAAGTCATAAAGGTAAACAGATTTAAAGTAACTACAGTATGAATTGAGTATGAGATCAGATGGTCCAGGTGCTAGGTATGGAAAATATTACATTGGAAATTTAACCTGAACAGTTGTATATATTAAATACTATAATATTGCAGATATTTATTGCATAATACACAGTATATGTTATACTTTAAAGGGAATCTGCCAGTAGTTTTCACCATGCTAAACTGCTGACAGCACTTGGTAGGGGTTGGGGAGAGCAATACAAACATACCTTTTAAGAACCTTTTATCATCAGGAGTAGTGAGAATATGAACTTTTATTCTGATACAGTCTGTTCCTGCAAGTGCACTAGAGGCTCTCTGCATTAAGCTCCTTCACAGCCCCTAATTGTACAAGGTGGGCCATTTATATGGATACACCTAAATAAAATTGGAATGGTTGGTGATATTAACTTACTGTTTGTGGCACATTAGTATATGGGAGGGGGGAAAATTTGTCAAGATGGGTGGTGACCATGGCAGCCATTTTGAAGTCGGCCATTTTGGATCCAACTTTAGTTTCTTTCAATGGGAAGAGGGTCATGTGATACATCACACTTATTGAGAATTTCATAAGAAAAACAATGGTGTTATTGGTTTTAACGTAACTTTAGTATTTCATGAGTTATTTACAAGTTTCTGATCACTTATAAAATGTGTTCAAAGTGCTGCCCATTGTGTTGGATTGTCAATGCAACCCTCTTCTCCCACTCTTCCCCCACTGATAGCAACACCACAGAAGAAATGCTAGCACAGGCTTCCAGTATCCATAGTTTCTGGTGCTGCACTTCTCGTATCTTCACAGCATAGACAATTGCCTTCAGATGACCCCAAAGATAAAAGTCTAAGGGGGTCAGATCGTGAGACCTTGGGGGCCATTCAACTGCTACATGATGATGTGTTTCCCTCTTTATGCACTGAAGCTGGCACGTTCCCTGAGTTTTTCCAGCAAGATGGTGCACCACCACATTATGGGTGTCAGGTCCGAGCATTCCTAGATTAACAGCTTCCTGGAAAGTGGATTGGTCATCGTGGGCCAGTTGAATGGCCCCCAAGGTCTCCCGATCTGACTCCCTTAGACTTTTATCTTTGAGGTCATCTGAAGGCAATTGTCTATGCTGTGAAGATACGAGATGTGCAGCACCTGAAACTATGGATACTGGAAGCCTGTACTAGCATTTCTTCTGCGGTGTTGCTATCAGTGTGTGAAGAGTGAGCTATTCAGTTATTGTCGACCCATAGCAGCTGAGGGTCAAAACCACAGAACAGGATCAGAGCTATTCATGATACCTAAATATACCTCACAATAAGTGATGGAATTAACTGACCAAATAACAGAAATGTGAACTCAGCCTTACAGGTCAATGTTAGCATCAGCTCTAATTTATCGGTGTGGAACTAACCGTGCAGTGGCCCAAGATTTAAGCAATGGCCCTATGACAGTGGGGAGGGTGTCAGCAGTGAGGCTGGATTCAAATCACTGTTTATTTTTTGTTCTTCTGATCAGTCAGAAAAACAGCCCCAAAAAATTATCCTATAGTTTGAGTATTTGCCTTCATACCATCAGTATTTGGTCAGCATTTGGTCAGTATTGATAAAGCAAAAAGAGGAGAGGGTCCAAAACAGAGAAAACATGTGATGGAAGTATTTGCGTGTCTTCTGTGTTTTGGACCCACTCCTGCTTTTGGCTTCCAAATCATGATCAGATCTTGATGCAAAATATTGACCGTGTGATAGTGCTCTGTAGCAGACTGGTGAGGTTGGCAACAGAATTAAGAGTCACAATAGTGCCCCGTAACAGAGTGGTGAGGGTGGCAACAGCATGAGGAGTCACAATAGTGGACCCGGAACAGAGTGGGACGGAGGGGGTGCAACAGCAGTGGCAGTAACAGCACAAGATGATGGCAGATCACAGTAGGGGCAGATGGCATGTGTCATCAGGTGGGTGACAGCATCAAAATAGTGGCAGCAACATGTGGGCAGAAGTAATGGGCCATTTGTCACAATATTCTGGTGTAGAAGAACACTACAGTCAGATCATTACTGTCACAATGATCTTTGTATCATGCACTGGTGCATGGAAATCCTGGTTGATCCAGGCTTGATTCACCTTTATAAAGGTTAGTCTCTCAACATTTTGTGCTGAAAGGTGAATTCTCCTTGAGGTAACTACGCCATCTGCCGCATTAAACATTCGCTATGATGCCACACTATTGGTAAGGCAGAAAAGCTTGCCCAGTTACGGCCTCAATACAAGTTTGTTGCTTAGTAGTCCAGGGGATCTTGAATCTGGGGTGACAGGGTGCAGTCCAATTATGCCACCGCCTCCTGGTTCAGGTTCTGCTCCATATCCTATATATCTGGGTGATTTCTTCAGTAGGTGGGTGAAGAAAAGTGCTTATCAGGGATTCAAGACTTACGTTGCTGCTGATGGAAATCGTGCTGCTCCTGTCCAGCAGACATGGCAGAGGAGCGTGAGCTCAGCAGGTGCCCCCGGTCATACCTTCATGAGGATAGGTGATGGCAGCGACAAACTGACTGCAAAGGATGTCTCAATAGTAAATAGATAGTTGGGCTTTTTATCCCTCTCAGCAGGTGTAAAAATGGCCCACATTTTGCATCAGTAGCGAGGGTCTAACATTGTTGAGAGCCAGAAGTCATCCCTCTGCTAAATGGCGATAATGCGGCTGTCACTACACAAGAAACTGGGCATTTATGTACTCCTCGTCCTCCCGTGCTAGTTCAGCCTCCACAAGGAAGTACAAGTTAAGCATTACAACCATACATTTCATACATCAGTAGTTTCAATGAAGTTCATTATATCCATATATGGATATAAGAGCTACCGGTCCCAAAGCATTTTGAGGACCGTAAACATAACGTTAGCCAACTCAGGTATAGGATCATTGACCATGTCCCTCCACTGAGACGTGGGGGTGATTGGATATTGGATATTGAAACAGAAAGAACTTAGATGGATTCATGAATTAGATACTCTTCATCCGAAAGGGATGAATATTGATTTCTCCATGACCCCATTCCTTTAAAAAGTGAGGGTATATATAATGAGTAGTGTTGAGCGAGCATGCTCGGCCGAACTCGCTGTTCGGCCGAGAATGCGTGCGCTCGGGTCCGCTCGGTGTTCGGCCAAACATCGAGTGTACTCGAGCGCAATACTCGAGTCTCCCCGCACGTTTGTTCGCTGCTACGCATTAGCGTACGCATTAGCGTACGCATCTTATAAGATGCGTACGCTATTGCGTAGCAGCGAACAAACGTGCGGGGAGATTCGAGCAATGCATAGCATTAGCGTACAAATTATTAATTTGTACGCTAATGCTACACATTGCTTGACTCTCCCAGCACGTTTGTTCGCTGCTACGCATTAGCGTACGCATCTTATAGTTTGTACACTAAAATGCAGGGAGGGATCTTAGCTACTGGCATTACACTGATTGGCTGGCCGGGAGTGCGTGATCGGGTGCTATAAAGCACCTGGTCACGTGCTCCCTGCTGCCACTGTTAGACAGGGAGAGCTGACGCTAACAGGGACAGAGAGTGTAGGGAGAGATTTTTTCCACGCTAGGCAGGGATAGTATTATTATTTTAAAGACCCAAAAGCCCTTTTAAGGGCTACTTCTATATCTTATCTATATCTGCCTGCATTTTTTTTTCTTGTTTGTGGGGGGTTAATAGCGCTAGGTGGCCTGGCATTAACGCCACCAGCGCAACAGCTGCAAGTTAAATATGCGCAAGGCGAGCAGTAAGGGACGGGGAAGTGGGCGTCCTGCTGATGCAGGCAGAGGCCATGGCTCTGGGCGCGGTGATACTGTGCCTGCTGGCACAGCACAAGAAACAAGAAAAAAGTCATCTAAAACGTCTAGCTTCTTGGCCCAGTTTGCAGGGCGTCGCAAGACACAACTCCTGCAGCCACACCAGCAGAGCAGGTAGTCGGTTGGATTGCAGGTGATAGTGCTTCCAGTCAGTTAAGCACCACCCTCTCTTCCACAAAGTCCAGTCTCAGTAGCCAAGAGTCTGGGCAACCACATCCTCACCCTGATCCTCCTTCCTCCCACCATGCCGAATCTGGGCAAAGAAATGATCCCACATTCAGTTATTCCGAGAAGCTTTTTTCATCACCGTTCAATCCGTTCATTGATTTGGGCCTGTCGCCAAGCCCGCCTGAGGAGATATTGTGCCCTGATTCTCAACCTCTTGATCATCCACAGTCTGAAGAAGATGAGGGTGGGGAAGGGCAAGCATTTTCTCCCGAGGGGGATGATGATGAGACACAGTTGCCAATAAGTCAAAGGCAATTAGCGTCTAAAGAGGTTGATGATGAGGATGAGATGCAGTTAAGTCAGGTTCTCGTTCGTTCACCATGTCAGGAGGAGGAGCAGAGTGAGGGAGTGGAAGAGGAGGTGGTGGACGATGAAATAGCTGACCCAACCTGGCAAGGTGGCAAGCCGAGCGAGGACAGCAGTACAGAGGGGAGGGATCCGCAGCACCGCAACAGGCTGCAAGAGGCCATGGGGTGGCAAGAGGGAGAAGGCAGGCCACGCCAACCAGGCCCGCGACTGTTCCTCGCAGCACACCCTTGCGGCAATCTCCTTTGCCTAGGGGTAGGTGTTCCGCAGTCTGGCGTTTTTTTGAGGAGAGTGCAGACGATAAAAGAATTGTCGTTTGCAACCTGTGCCGTACCAAGATGAGCAGGGGCGTAAACACCAGCAACCTGACCACTACCAGCATGATACGCCACATGAAAGCAAAACACCCTAATAGGTGGGCTGAACGCCAGGGTCCACCACCTGTGTCTGCAGGTCACACCACTGCCTCTTCTTCCACTCAGTTACGTGCTGCCCAAGCCGCAGACCCAGATGCCTCCCGCCCTGCACCTGGACCGTCGCAGACACCCTCAGCGACCACGTCCACTACAGTGTTCCAGCGCAGCGTTCAAATGTCCTTACCACAGGCATTTGAACGCAAGCGCAAATACCCTGCCACCCACCCACAGGCCATAGCACTAAACGCGCAACTTTCAAAATTGCTGGCCCTGGAAATGTTGCCGTTTAGGCTGGTGGACAGCGAGGCTTTTCGCAGCCTGATGGCGGCGGCTGTCCCTCGATACGCAGTCCCCAGCCGCCACTATTTTTCACGTTGTGCCGTCCCCGCCTTACACCAGCATGTGTCCCGAAACATAACCCGTGCCCTGACCAACGCAGTTACGGGGAAGGTCCACTTAACAACTGACACATGGACAAGTGCTTGTGGCCAGGGACGCTACATTTCCCTGACGGCACACTGGGTGAACGTTGTGGAGGCTGGGAGCGAGTCGTCCCCTGGGATGGCACAGGTGCTACCGACGCCAAGGATTGCAGGCCCTAGTTCTGCCACCACCTACACTAGCGGCTGCAACCTCCTCCTCCGCTTCCTCCTCCACTTCCACTGCAGAATTACAATCTTGCAGCACCAGTCAGACTTCAGTGAGTAGCTGGAAGCAGTGTAGCACAGCAGTGGGGAAGCGGCAACAGGCCGTGCTAAAGCTTATTTGCCTGGGTGACAAACAGCACACCGCCGCTGAGCTGTGGCAGGGCATAAGGGACCAGACTGAGCTGTGGCTCTCCCCACTCAACCTACAGCCAGGAATGGTTGTGTCTGATAACGGCCGCAACTTGGTGGCAGCTTTGGAGCTGGGCAACCTCCCACACATACCATGCATGGCCCATGTCCTCAACTTAGTGGTGCAGCGTTTTCTGAAAACCTACCCCCATTTGCCTCAGCTACTGGTGAAGGTGCGTCGCCTGTGTGCCCATTTCAGGAAATCACCTACAGCTTCAGCCGGCCTGGCAACGCTGCAGCAGCGCCTTTGCTTGCCAGCTCACCGACTGCTGTGCGACCTGAGCACGCGCTGGAACTCCACCTTCCACATGTTGGCCAGGCTATGTGAGCAGCAGAGAGCAGTAGTGGAGTACCAGCTGCAACACGGTCAGCGCCTTTCAAGTCAGCTTACGCTCTTCAGAAGCGACGAGTGGGCATTGATGTCTGACCTCTGTGAGGTTTTGCACAACTTTGATGAATCTACACAGATGGTGAGCGGCTAACCATCCCACTTCTGTGTCTACGTAAAACTTCACTGCTCACAGTAAAGGCGGAAGCTTTGTGTGTGGAAATGAGGGAAGACCCTACACAGGGCGATAGCCAGACCACCCTCGGTTCGTCTTCACAGCGCCAATTGGAGGAGGAGGAGGACAATGACGATGAGGAGGAGGAGCATGAGACGGTTGCCACCAATATACAGGGTAGTACCCAGAGCAGGTTTGCACCATGTCTTCGGTGTGGATGGGCCGATGAGGACGAAGGTGAGGAGATTGAGGGTCATTCTCCTGGTGAGGAGAGAAAAGCCTTGTCTGTTGGGACTCTGGCGCACATGACTTCATGCTAGGCTGTCTTTCCTGTGACCCTTGCGTTATACGCATATTAGACAACAACGATTACTGGTTGTTCACCCTTTTCAACCCCCGCTACAAAGAGAACTTCTCATCTCTCATTCCTGTGGCGGAGAGGACAACCATTTTTGTGCAATACCAGAAGGCCCTTGTAGAAAAATTGCTCCAAAAATTTCCAGCTGAAAACACAGGCGGCAGAGTACATAGTTCCTTGGCTACCCGAGGAGGGGAGACAAGGGGAACACACAGCAGTTGCAGCAAAGGCAAGGCGACACTCTCTAAGGTCTGGGACACTTTCATGACACCCGCCAGCAGCCTCACCATGATGAGTGGCCTAGTGTGACAAGGAGGGAAAAGTTTTGGAAGATGGTAAAGGAGTACCTAGCTGACCGTGTAAATGTCCTCAGCGATCCCTCTGTGCCTTATAATTATTGGGTGTCAAAGCTGGACACGTGGCATGAACTGGCGCTCTACGCCTTGGAGGTGCTGGCCTGCCCTGCCACCAGAGTTTTGTTGGAGCGGGTATTTAGTGCCGCTGGGGGCATAATTACCGATAAGCGCATTCGCCTGTCAACCGACAATGCTGACAGGTTGACGCTTATCAAGATGAACAAGGCCTGGATTGCCCCTGACTTCGCTACCCCACCACAGGAAAGCGACTGAACACTTTTAGGGTGTATTTTATACACTGTTTTCTCATGTAGGCTCTCAAAAATAATGTTTTCAAGGGTCTGTTCACCACCAGGTCCTCAAAAATAATGTTTTCAAGGGTCTGTTCACTAGCAGGCCCCCAAAAATAATGTTTTCAATGGTCTGTTCACCACCAGGCCCTCCACCATAATGTTTTTTCAAGGGTCTGTTCACCAGCAGGCCCTCAAAAATAATGTTTTCAAGAGTCTATTCACCACCAGGCCCTCCACCATAATGTTTTTTCAAGGATCTGTTCACCAGCAGGCCCTCAAAAATAATGTTTTCAAGGGTCTGTTCACCAGCAGGCCCTCCACCATAATGTTTTTTCAAGGGTCTGTTCACCACCAGGCCCTCAAAAATAATGTTTTCAAGGGTCTGTTCACCAGCAGGCCCTCCACCATAATGTTTTCAAGGGTCTGTTCACCAGCAGGCCCTCCACCATAATGTTTTTTCAAGGGTCTGTTCACCAGCAGGCCCTCAAAAATAATGTTTTCAAGGGTCTGTTCACCAGCAGGCCCTCAAAAATAATGTTTTCAAGGGTCTGTTCACCAGCAAGCCCTCAGAAATAATGTTTCCAAGGGTCTGTTCACCACCAGGCCTTCAACCATAATGTTTTCAAGGGTCTGTTCACCACCAGGCCCTCAAAAATAATTTTTTCAAGGGTCTGTTCACCAGCAGGCCCTCAAAAATAATGTTTTCAAGGGTTTGTTCACCACCGGGCCCTCAACCATAATGTTTTTTCAAGGGTCTGTTTACCAACAGGCCTGCAAAAATAATGTTTTTAAGGGTCTGTTCACCACCAGGCCTTCAACCATAATTTTTTCAAGGGTCTGTTCACCAGTAGGCCCTCAAAAATAATGTTTTCAAGGGTCTGTTCACCACCAGGCCCTCAAAAATAATGTTTTTAAGGGTCTGTTCATCAGCAGGCCCTCAAAAATAATGTTTTCAAGGGTCTGTTCACCAACAGGCCTTCAACCATAATGTTTTCAAGGGTCTGTTCACCACCAGGCCTGCAAAAATAATGTTTTTAAGGGTCTGTTCACCACCAGGCCTTTAACCATAATTTTTTCAAGGGTCTGTTCACCAACAGGCCCTCAAAAATAATGTTTTCAAGGGTCTGTTCACCACCAGGCCCTCAAAAATAATGTTTTCAAGGGTCTGTTCACCACCAGGCCCTCAACCATAATGTTTTCAGCGGTCAGCTCACCAGCAGGCCATCAATCTTAATTTTTCACGGGTGTGTCTGATGCCCTGCTTTATGTTTAATAAAAGGTGTATCGGAGTGCCTGTTCCTTGTAATTTTTGGCAGTCTTGTCACTTTGTGCATAGGCTTTATGAGTGTATGAGTCCCAGGAGAAGAACAATTGTTCCACAATGTGAATGAGGCCCTTCTTTATAACCGTTGTATTGGAGTGCCTGTTCCGTGTAATTTTTGGCAGCACTTGCGCTTTCCTTACAAGTCAATATATGTTTCATAACAATATTTATTCACAGTATGTCAGGAAGGAGTTAAAGGTTTAAAAAACAATCAAAACACGGGTTTTAGAAGAATTATTTAACTAATAATAATAACTTAGAACTTTTAACAAATAATAAATAAAAAACAAAAGAAAATAAATATTACGCAGGCCTTTGGCGACGCCTTGCCACCATGGCTTGCAGCTCTCCGAGCTCCAATTGCAGCCCGCGAATCAGACAGAAGGCTGCATGGAGCTGTGTGCCAGCTCGAAGTCAGTGGGTATATCTGTAGGGATGGAAACAGTAATATAATTAGTATTATCAAGTTAAAGGGGTTGTCCCACAAAAAATATTCTAAACTTTCAAACCAGCACCTGGATCTGAATACTTTAGCAGTTGCATGTCATTAAATATTTTGTATATCTACTGGAACTGACTCATCAGTTCAGTGAAAACAGTGAAATGTATCTTTATTGAGCCATTTTTTTTCTTATTTCTTTGAACTGCTCACTGAGAAGGCCACACATGATCAGTTTACATCTTCAACTGCCTCCTGTCCTGAGCTGTGATAGGGAGAGATGGACATGAGTCCTGACATGCAGCAGAATAGACACTAGTCACACTACCCTTGAGTAACCAGCTTGATGTAGCAGAGTAATTGGGGCAGATCTCTGGATCTATGTGAGGTGCAGGGCTTTTTCTCGCTTTGTTAAAGAGATTGCCAATTAACTATAATATTATGTGATGTATGACACATTTTTGTTAAATATTTTTGGGGTAACACAAGTTTCTACTTCTTTCACTACCTTGATTTTAAAATTATTGTGATATGTCTGCTTCACTAACCACTTGGAGAACATAATGTGTACACAGTCTAGTTATCAATAACTTGTTGGGTGGCATGATCCTAGTGCTTGAAAATATTAAACTTCTGTGAGTTAGGCGTTTGTACTTACTAGACACCCCATAATGGGTGGTCTTCACAGGGTCCTGGAGAAAAATCCTCCCTGACAGTTGGAACTATAAAATATAAAACATAAAATTAGCTTATATTTTGAAGACAGAAATTCCACCCATTACACTTTTTATTTTACCTACCTTCTACCTCTGGAAGTTGCCCTGGGGGTGTTGGAGGGGCAGGTGGGGTCCTCTCAGGGTGGGGTGGAGGAGGGTCAGCAGCTGTCAAAAATCATTAAATAATGGCATTACATTCAACTCTAATGAACAGTTGTAGCTACATGGGAATAGTTTGGGGCTGGAGGATCCCGTTCCTAACCACTAGTTCTCTTACTGCAGCTGCAGTCCCACGTAGCTTGGATGAAAAATAAATTAAATATGTTTTACACTTACTAGAGGCTGTAGGTTACTAGAGGCTGCAGGTTTAATACTAACACATACTACTATGAAGATATTATGGGTGTGAGAGGGGGGCCATATCATATTTTTTCTTCTAAAAAGGTATTTATATCAATAGATAACATTATCTTCGCAATAACTTTCTTAGTATCGTTAAGAACATGGTGCGGTAGGAATACTTTGGATATCGCCCACTGACAGTAGCTGCAGCATGGGCACGTCTTTGAGTCTGTGTGTAGGAGGAAGAAGCGCTAGCTATGAAGGGGCATATATCTAAGGGTATTTTCTTTCACAACTAGTGCAGTTGCCTGACACGAAGGGGAGAACGGCCAGCACCATTAAGAATAATGGGAGACGGCACTGATCCGGCCGCTATTCGTCAAGAAAGCCTGGAATTGGCAGGACAAATACTGCAGAACATATGTGAAAGCAGCCTAAGGCTAATTACTGGGAAGGGGCATGTATCTGAGAATACCTTCACTTGTTTGGTTCAAGTTAGAGGCATGGCCTAGCATGAAAGAAAATTACTGCAGCGCACTGCGCATGCCCACGTTGTCCTTCTATACTTTTTTCATTATTGGCACTCACTTCTGTTATATATACAATGCTAGCAAAAAGACCCGGCTTCGCCTGGGTATATTTTCATCTATTTCATTTAATGTTTCTGTTTGTCGTTGCAGAGAGAAGGTCAATGCAGCTGACAGAAGTTGATTTTTCCCTTCATTTGTTCAATCCCCATTGGCTGCTGAGTGGGAGGGGGCATGACCTGACCGGGTCGGGGGCGTGGTTTACCGGGACCTTGGGGGGGGGTGCTTTTAAGTCCTTCCTTTCCGGGTGGCCTGAATTATAGGTCAATGCCATGGTAATTTGAGGAAACACAGTGGGTAGCAGTGGAAGAAAACATTGCTTCGCACGGGTATATTTAATCTATTTCATTTAATGTTTCTGTGTGTCATTTCAGAGAGAAAGCCATCCTCCCTCCCACCCCTGCAACTGACAGACGTTGATTTTTACCTTCAATTTGTCAATCTCCATTGGCTGTGAAGTGGGAGGGGGTGTGGCCTGACCGAGTCGGAGGCGTGACGTAGCGAGACCTGGGGTGGGGGTTTTAAGTCCTTCTAATGAGGGTGGCCAGAATTACAGTCGATGCCATGGTAATTTATGAGGACACGCAATGGGTAGCAGTGGAAGAAAACATCTTTTATTACTACTGTACGGTCTTAGTCTAAAACTAGTGTATTTCATCTATTTCATTTAATGTTTCTGTGTGTCGTTGCAGAGAGAAAGTCAATGCAGCTGACAGAAGTTGATTTTTACCTTAATTTTTTCAATCTCCAGGGGGAGGGAGGGGGCGTGAACTGAGTCGGGGGCGTGGCTTAGCAAGACATTTCGCATGGGTGTATTTAATCTATTTTATTTAATGTTTCTGTGTGTCGTTGCAGAAAGAAAGTTAACCTCCCACCCATCCCTGCAGGTGACAGAAGTTGATTTTTACCTTTATTTTTTCAATCCCTGTTGGCTGCGGAGTGGGAGGGGGTGAGGCCTGATGGAGTCGGGGCATGGCTTAGCGAGACCTGGGGAAGGGGTTTTAGGTACTTCTTTTAGGGTGGACTGAATTAAAGGTCGATACCATGCTTCTTTATGAGGCCACGCAATGGGTAGCAGTGGAAGAAAACATCTTTTATTACTACTGAACTGTCTTAGTCTAAAAAGAGTCTAAAACATAAGTTATATTTATGGTAACCGGAATACCTTTAACAGTGTCAGTGAATAGAAATGGCTGGGCTGAGCTGAGCTCCTCAGCTGGCTGCTAATTACCTGGCTGTGTTATTATGGAAACCTGCCCTGCCTGTATGTGTCTTTTGGGAATATCTCGGGAACGGTACGTCCTAGAGAGATTATATCTGGTCTAAAACCTTCCCGGACACCTGATGTACCTATCTGACAAATTTGGTGAAAATTGGTCCAGTAGTTTGGTCGCGCATAGAGGACAGACGGACAGACGGACAGACAAGCAGGAACTCATTTTTATAATATTAAGAGACAGTAAAAAAAATTTTTAACATGTTTTTACATATCAAATATTTTGTTACTCATTCTGCCGTATCTCAGTGCGGATCTCATTAAGCTGCTCTGGGCATTTAAATTTCAGATCGGATCATTTGCGCTGTATCTGGCCCGGGGTCCGCACGCTGTTGAACCGATGGCGCAAGCCTCGGATCACCTGCTTTATCACCTCCTTCTTATGCAGGTTAGGATGGCAGTGTGTGCCATCGTAATTCTCTCTGTCCATCATCCGCTGAACACCTGACTGTGACTGCCATTTTTGAAAAATCGCTGTGCCTCTGAGGACTGTACGCCGCGGCATAGCGTCGTGCGTGCGTAGGACGCATTCGCGGAACAATAGTACGCAAAAGATTTGTACGCACTTCGTACGCTCATGCGTACGTATTCAGTTAAGTAGCGTACCTTTCACAACACTAGACTGTATGTTCGTTATTTGTGCGGGAATGTTCGCAGACGTAGTGTATGCGTACGCTCATGCGTACGTATTCAGTTCAGTAGCGAGTAGCGTACTTTTAACAACTCTTAGACTGTATGTCGTTACCAGAATAACGAACATTTTTAACGCAACTTCGTTCGTCTCTAATTGTACGCTAATGCGTACGAATTAGTATGCTGATGCTACGCATTGTGCGCTAATGTGTACAAATTCACCCACCCAATGCTGTTCCCGAAACATTTCTGTGGTGTTTCCACCATTTTTTCCCGTTTTCACATGGACCAGACACCCTCCCCTCATCCGAGCAGGGGGTGCATGGTCTTCTCCCATTGACTTTCATTATGCTCGGGTGCTCGGCCTGAATGAGCCACAGAGGTGCTTGATCATCATTAATAATGAGATTGGTTTGTCTCTAATCTGTTGTTTTATTTTTTACAGATAACGTCAGTTTGATATGGATTGTTTTTAATTCCACTGGGGTGGTAAGAGGAATGTTTTGCTCAGAATTATAGTTATGACATCGTAGAAATATGCTTGGAATTGTTTGTAATTGACTTTTTCTTCATATATGTATTGGAATATTGGTCATTAACCATATCGTGGCACCTGTATTGGAACATGTGTGATCAACCAGGTGTGATCAACCATACTATGGCACCTGCACCTCCCTTGTCTCCATATATATTTCAAATATGATGACATACATCCTGTATTTGGCTTTGTATCTCCCTAATGAGCTCAATGACTAGTGGGAAATATGTTCGCATGTGGGGATCATATTATAAGCTCCCTTCGCAATGGGCATTGCCCAAGTTATCTTTTATAACCATTGATTTAATCGTGGTATACAATTTATTTTCATACCAGATATATTGTTAATATGCCATATATTCTCCTTAGTGTATGTGGTAGTTGATGGGGGATGTAGGTGCAAATGGAGTTTACATGATATGCTCCCTGAATATTATGCACTTCCTAAACAATATGAATAGTCTTATTGTCTGCTACTTAGCAGCGTAACGCCACTACTAGAGATGAGCGAGCACTAAAATGCTCGGGTGCTCGTTATTCGAGTTGAATTTTTCCCGATGCTCAGGTGCTCGTTTCGAATAACGAACCCCATTGAAGTCAATGGGAGACTCAAGCATTTTTGCAGGGACCAAAGCTCTGCACAGGGAAGGTTGCGTGAAAACCTGGAAACCTCAGAAAATGATGGAAACACCACGGAAATGGACAGGAAACAGCAGGGGCAGCATGCATGGATACCTCTGAGGCTGCCTAATTGTACCATTACGCCAAATTCTGGGCAACAGCCTGGTGGTGACCCTCAAGACAATTGTGCTGACCCAGACCAAGATGGGCAAGGCACATGCACTGGCACATGTTAGGAAAGAACCCAACTAGGTGCAACGAAGGTCCATCACCGTCTGCGGGTGACACCGCTGCCCATGCTGGAACTGCTGTCCTATCCCCCGCCCCAAGACGCAGGCATGAGCCTGACACAGCATGGCGGTGACACCAATAAGTGACCAAGTTAGATGAGGTAGCAGGTGAGCAACCCAAAAATTTAGCCTGACAGCATGGCGGTGACACCACGAAGTGACAAAGTTACATGAGGTAGCAGGTGAAACACCCAAACATGTAGCCTGACACAGCATGGCAGAGACACCACCAAGTGACCAAGTTAGATGAGGTAGCAGGTGAGCCACCCAAAAATTAAGCCTGAAACAGCATGGCGGTGACACCAGCAAGTGACCAAGTTAGATGAGGTGGCAGGTGAGCAACCAAAAAATTTAGCCTGACACAGCATGGCGGTGATATCACCAAGTGACCAAGTTAGATGAGGTAGCAGGTGAGCCACCCAAACATGCAGCCTGACACAGCATGGCGATGACACGAACAAGTGACCAAGTTAGATGAGGTAGCAGGTGAGCCACCCAAAAATTTAGCCTGACACAGCATGGCAGTGAAACCACCAAGTGACAAAGTTAGATAGGTAGCAGATGAGCCACCCAAACATGTAGCCTGACACAACATGGTGGTGAAACCACCAAATGGCCAAGTTA
>ONZH01021910.1:0-52230 GCA_900303285.1 Rhinella marina | reverse complement strand
CCACAGCGCAACACTCCTCAATCAACTGACTATTCATCTCCTACTCTACCTCCACCTCCAATTCCTCCTCCTCAGCCCATACCCGCTGAACTGCTGTCATCGAATCACCCTCTGCAGTGTGGCTTAGAGTCTCCTCCTCCTCTACCTCCTCCTCCTGTAATTCGCTCTGCAAAACTGATGTGAGGGTGCTCTGGCTGGCAAACAACGAACTGTCTTCCCCCATCTCCTGTGATATGCCTAAATCCTCTGATATTAAGTTCTTTAAGGATTTTTGGATGAGACACAGCAGCGGGATGGTGACACTGATGATTTCCACATCGCCGCTAACCATATTTGTTGCATCCTCAAAGGGGCCTAAGACCTGGCAGATGCCAGCCATCCATGTCCACTCCTCATTATACACCTAAGGAAGCTGACTGGCATGACTACCACCTCTCTGGGAAGCTGTCAGCTGGCAGTCTACTTTTGCCCTTCACTGTTGGTACACCCTGGCTATCAGTTGCAACGTTGAATTCCAACGTGTGGGAACGTCACACAGCAGCCGGTGAACAGGGAGTTGTAACTGCTGTTGCACTGTCCTGAGGGTGGCAGCATCTGTGGTGGACTTCCTAAAATGTGCACAGATGCAGTGCACTTAAGTGAGCAACACAGCAAGCTCGCGGTAGGTCTTAAGAAACTGCTGGACCACTATATTTAGTACGTGGGCCATGCATGGCACATGTGTGAGTCCACCAAGTTTCAGAACCGCCACCAGGTTACGCCCACTGTCACAAACAACCAGACCTGGTTGCAGGTTCTGCGAGCAAGCCACACAGTCTTCTCCCCCCTGATGCCCTCTAACACCTCTTGAGCCGTATGCCTCTTGTCGCCCAAGCTAAGCAGTTTCAGCACGGCCTGCTGATGCTTCCCCACCACTGTGCTGCTGCGCATGGAGCTACTGACACTTCGCGATGTGGCCATCAATACTCTTTTGGAGGAGGAGGGGGAGGTGAAGGTGGGGGGGGTCAGAGGAAGAGGCGTAATGTTCTGGTGAAACAGACACCGAAGTTGGTCCGGCAATTCTGGGTGTGGGTAGCACATGAGCAGACCCACGGTCAGACTCGGTCCCAGCCTCCACCAGGTTCACCCAATGTGCCGTGAGGGAGATGTAGTGGCCCTGGCCACCGGTACTTGTCCACGTGTCTATGGTCAGGTGGACCATCCCACAAACCGCGTTCCTGATGGCACGGATGATGTTATCTGACAGGTGGCAATGTAGGGTGGGGATGTTAATGCGTGAAAAATAGTAGTGGCTGGGGACCTAGTAACGGGGGGCTGCCACCTCCATGAGGTTTCGGAAAGCTTCCATTTCCACAAGCCTGTACGGCAACATCTCTAGGCTCAGCAGTTTACTGATCTGCACGTTTAAGGCTTGTTAATGGGGTGGACTGCTGTGTACTTGCGTTTGTGGTCAAAGGTCTGCTGTAGTGACAATTAAACACTGCACTGGGACACATGAGTGGAGGCGGGGGAGGGATATGGAGTTGCAAGGGTCCTTGCAGGGCTGGAGGCTGGAGCGTCCAGGCTGGGGGCTACTAGGTCACTGACAGCATGTGACACAGGGGCTGAAGCAGCAGTGTCACAATCACCAGCTGACTGGAGTGCCAACCACTTTGCGGGGTGTTTCTTCTCCAAATGCTTGCGCATGCTACTTGTGGTCAGGTTCTGTTTGTTGACTCCCCTGCTAATCTTGGTGTGGCACAGTTTGCACACCGCTACCCATCAATCGCCCTCTTCATCCATAAAATACTCCCAAACTACAGAGTATCGACCTTTGTGCACTGGAGCTTGACCCCTGGGAACACTTGGGGAAGTAGTAGCTCGGGCCCTGCTTCTCCCTCTGCCCATCCCACTGCCTCTCCCAATCGGTTGTGGTACTGATGTTGCCTCACACTCAGAACCACTTTCTTCCTGTGCCTGATCCACCCAAGTCGGATCTGTCCCCTCAATCACCCAGCTCTTCCTCAGAGTCCCCATTCTGACTTACTTCCCTGCCAACTACTTCACCTCCTGACACCTGTGTCTCGTCATCATCCACCACCTCCTCAGATGCCACAGGTAAATCCCTACCCTTATCACCCTGAGACTGCACCAGCTCTTGCGAATTGGGGCAGAGAATCTCCTCTGGTAGCACATCAGGGAAGGGTTCACTGTACAGTTCCAGTGAGTAAGTCTTCACATGAGATTGGACCGTGGAGGAACACGGGTCAGTGGACATATGGATGGACACTCTCCCCCACTACCACGGGCACCGCCTCTGCCCACCACACCAGTTCCATGCCCACGTCTCCCACCTCTACCACCTATAGCCTTGCCCCTGGTGTTCTCCATTATATAAATATATATATATATATATATATATATATATATATATATATATACACACACATCTATAGAAGTATAGGATGTATGAAGTTAGCTAGCACACGTGTGCAGAAAATGCTATTATGCACGCACAATACGCACCACAGTGTACACACTATACTAATGTACATATCAGCTATATTAGAATACATGCCTTACAGTATCACACACTATATGACACTGTGAGAGCACGTACTATATGTATGATATACAGCACAGATTACAGCAAGCAACACTGGAGGGTATTCTGTATCTGTAGGGTCAGACAATGCTGGGCTGCTTGCAGAAATATGATTTGCACTTCTGCAGCTGGATTGTAGTCTTAAAAAAGACTTTTGGATCACAAATGCAGTTCCCTGCCTAATAAAAACGAATATTCTCCTATTTTGTACGCTTTCGCTATCCCTATCACACGCACACTCTTTCCCTCTCCTAGAACCACAAGGTTTGTGATCCGAGCCCCAGGCGTATGCATATATATAATAGCAAGTCACCTGATGCAGGCAGCCAAACACTCCTAGACACGTAGAAAAGGTAGTAGGTCATGGCAGGAGGTCCCCCAGGCTTCCCTGCATGTTTATTGGCTAATAAATAAGCACTAAACATGCAGGGAGGAGTTAAAAAAAAAAAAACACAAATTTCACACGCTACTAGGCCAAGTAACCAATACTTACGAGTACGCAAATATCTGTGCGGATAACGAAAAGGAGAAAAGGAACCCAAACTTTGTTACATAATTTTTCCCAAGTATGACAATACCCCATAGGTGGCTACACATTGCTATTTGGGCACATTGTAGGGAGAAGAGAAGAGAAAGAGCACCATACAGTATGTATTTGAGGCCAAGTTTGGTGATTTACCATAGTAGTATACAACACTGGCCAACACTTTTTTTTGGAAACTACATCCCTCAAGTTATTTATCAAGAAGTATACTGAGCAAATTGACACCACACATATTTTGAAGAAATAAATGAGCAGGGAATGGTGCAAAATGTAAATTGATAGTTTTCCACAGATTGTATCTCAGTGCCAAGTATGTGCTTGTGCCATCTGAGACTCGCACTACACCTCTTAAATTTTTAGGTTTGTTCTACTGGGCACAAAAATGCCTTAAATGTGGATATAAACTGTTGTCTGGGTTCAAAAGAGAAACACCAGAGTTTAGCTTTTTCAGCGCAGATTTTGATGGGTTGGTTTATGGGAACCATGTTGTTTTCACACATCTTCTGGGATAACTGTACATCTATTTTATGAGAATTATACTTTTTTTTCTCTCACAGAATTTTGTAAGGGCTTATTTTTTGGCAGATGAGTTGCCATTATCATTGGTACTATTTTGGGGTACATACAACTTTTTTTTTATCACTTTTTATTATGCTTTTGGGGAAGCAGGATAGAGAAAAAACAGCAATTTCACCATTGCATTTTGGTTATGTTTTTGTGACATAGACTGTGTGGGAAAAATGACATATTAACTTTTCTAAATTGTTTTTTTTTTTTTTTTTGCTTTGCTACTTTAACACAATTAAATCATTTTTGAGATAAAAAATCATGTTCTTGTGTTGCCATCTTCTAAGAGCCAAATATTTTTTTAAAACATTTCTGGCTATGGTTTTGGTGGGGCTTTTTTTTTAGGGATAAGGTGATATTTTCATTGCTATCTTTTTAAGGTACATACAGCTTTTTGATCGCGTGATGTTATGATTTTTTGGGGGGACAAGGTGACCGAAAATTGGCGGTTCTGGCATTAATTCTGTTTATATGGTTTTTACACCATTCACCTGATGGTGTACATCATTTGATATTTTTATAGAGCCGGTCATATCACGCATATCATATATAACTTTTTTAAATTTTTTTTTCCCAATTGTAAATGGGTTTGTTTGGGAGGGGGAAGTGGTTCTTTTTTCCTTGAAATTTTTATTCGGTATGTTTATAAAAACACTATTTCATTTACTGTTTGTGAGTGTGTGTGTGTCGTTAAAAGATATCGAGAGTGACGTCTACAGTGCCAATCCCTTTAACAGTGAACTTTACAGCAGCCCGCCCCTTTAACAGTGACCTCTACAGCGGCCAGCCCCTTTAACAGTGACCTCTACAGCAGCCCGCCCCTTTAACAGTGACCTCTACAGCAGCCCACCCCTTTAACAGTGACCTCTACAGCGGCCCGCCCCTTTAACAGTGACCTCTACAGCAGCCAGCCCCTTTAACAGTGACCTCTAAAGCAGCCCGCCCCTTTAACTGTGACCTCTACAGCGGCCCACCCCTTTAACTGTGACCTCTACAGCAGTCCGCCCCTTTAACAGTGACCTCTACAGCGGCCCGCCCCTTTAACAGTGACCTCTACAGCAGGCCGCCCCTTTAACAGTGACCTCTACAGCTGCCCGCCCCTTTAACAGTGACTTCTACAGCAGCCCACCCCTTTAACAAAGACCTCTACAGCAGGCCGCCCCTTTAACAGTGACCTCTACAGCTGCCCGCCCCTTTAACAGTGACCTCTACAGCAGCCCACCCCTTTAACAGTGACCTCTACAACAGCCCGTCCCTTTAACAGTGGCCTCTTCAGCTACCCGCCCCTTAACAGTGACTTCTACAGCAGCCACCCCTTTAACAAAGACCTCTACAGCAGGCCGCCCCTTTAACAGTGACCTCTACAGCTGCCCGCCCCTTTAACAGTGACCTCTACAGCAGCCCACCCCTTTAACAGTGACCTCTACAACAGCCCGTCCCTTTAACAGTGGCCTCTTCAGCTACCCGCCCCTTTAACAGTGACCTCTACAGCAGCCAGCCCCTTTAACAGTGACCCTCTACAGCAGCCCGCCCCTTTAACAGTGACTCTACAGAGGCCCACCCCTTTAACTGTGACCTCTACAGCAGTCCGCCCCTTTAACAGTGACCTCTACAGCGGCCCGCCCTTTAACAGTGACCTCTACAGCAGTCCGCCCCTTTAACAGTGACCTCTACAGCAGCCCGCCCCTTTAACAGTGACTTCTACAGCAGCCCACCCCTTTAACAAAGACCTCTACAGCAGGCCGCCCCTTTAACAGTGACCTCTACAGCTGCCCGCCCCTTTAACAGTGACCTCTACAGCAGCCCACCCCTTTAACAGTGACCTCTACAACAGCCCGTCCCTTTAACAGTGGCCTCTTCAGCTACCCGCCCCTTTAACAGTGACCTCTGCAGCAGCCCGGCCCTTTAACAGTGACCTCTTCAGCTGCCCGCCCCTTTAACAGTGATCTCTACAGCAGCATACCCCTTTAACAGTGACCTCTACAGCAGCCCGTCCCTTCAACAGTGACCTCTACAGCACCCCGCCCCTTTAACTATGACCTCCACAGTTAAACTGTACTGAGGTCTGTATTCACCCCAGAAAGCCAGACCTCACCGGCCATTCCCCCAAATGTGAAACAGCGCCCCCAGTTCCCATGAAGACACACCACTAAACATGAGGCCATGCCCCCCTAGCTCTGTGAAGACACGGAGGAGAAGCTGTCTGAGTGTGAGCTACTGAAAGGGTGGACATCCCTGTG
The DNA here is from genome assembly GCA_900303285.1 of Rhinella marina. NCBI lineage: Eukaryota > Metazoa > Chordata > Amphibia > Anura > Bufonidae > Rhinella > Rhinella marina. The sequence continues at coordinate 46,295 of ONZH01021910.1, read as the reverse complement.
TCTGTCCAGGCACTGCGTCGGACAGAGAACAGGTAGCCAGAAAACTGGACTGTCCAGCCTAAAGCCGGACATCTGGCCACCCTAACATCAGCCTGCCCCTAAGGTGGCCAGAGGTCTTGTTTTAGGCTGGACGGTCTGGCTTTCAGACTCCCTGTCCTCTGTCATGCGCAGGGCCTGGATGGACAAGCAGCAGCACTCTCAGCAGCAGCACTGTGCAGTCTGAGCAATGAGCTGCAGGGAGAAAGTCACCCTCCCCCCACCCTGCAGCTGACAGAAGGTGATTTTTACCAATATTTTTAATCCCGGTCAAATGCAGCATGTAAGGGGCGTGGCCTGACTGAGTCAGGGGTGTGACTTAGTGGGATCTGGGGGTGGTGCTTTTAAGTCCTTCTTTTGACGGTTGCCGGAATTACAGGTCGATGCTTGATTTAGGAGGAAGGTGGGTAGCAGTGGAAGAAAACATCTTTTATTACTACTGAACAGTAAATATGTAAAATTTACATTATATAATGATTGATGATGAGTTAGTCTAAAACATAAGTTATAGTTATGGTAACCGGGAATACCCATTTACCATTGTCATCCACAGTGCTCTGCCTCTTTAATGCAGACCTAAAGCAGTGAACTGGCTAGGTTGTCATATAAACCTGATGTGTGCCTGTGAGCTTCTATTGGCTGATAAGGGTCATGTGACCAGGCTACTATTGGCTAATGCATTTTTTGGGAATATCTCAGGAACGGTACGTCCTGGAGAGTTGAAAACTGTTCTAAAACCTTCCCGGACACCTGATGTACATGTGTGCCAAATTTTGTGATTGTAGCTGCAGCGGTGCGGATTCCTTTAGCGGACATACACACACACACTCAGCTTTATATATTAGATTATTTTTTATAAAAGCATTATTACTTCATTTTTTTTTTTTACTTTTTATTTTTGTCCTATTGACATCTCATCGCTTTTACAATGCATTAAAATACATGCTATACTGTAATACATTGTAATTGTCAGTGTTACACTGACAGTTTGCCTATGAGCCCCAGCCTGGAGATTTTATAGGCTTCCATAGCTAGTAGGCCAGGAGGCAACATTCAGCGCCTTACAATCACATTGTGTAGAGCTGTTGTGATGAGAGAGGGAGCCTCCTCCTTCTGTAAACTGCTTAAATGTGATGGTCAGCATTGACTACCACATCTAAGGAGTTAAACCACCAGCATCAGAGTTCTCACGAAAGCTGTCAGTAATCAGGCAAATATAGCTTTTTTACCTGCCCTTTTAGTGCTCTGTAATAGTATGGCATGGGTCATTAACTCGGTTCCCATGCAATGAACATGTACAGCAAAGGTCAGGAAGGGGTTAAATCCTAATAGTATATTTTTGTGTTTTCTGGAATCAAAAAGTCATAAAATAGGGCTTTTTTGCAATTGCTTGCGTAAAATTTAAGGACGTCCTGCAAAATATTTGCATTTTTAAGGCCCCTTTCACACGGGTGAGATTTCTACACACGTACGCGAACGCATTGCACCCGCACTGAATCTTGACTTATTCATTTCAATCGGTCTTTTCACATGAGCGATTTTTTTTCACGCATAAGTTCGCTGAAAATCGCAGCATGTTCTATATTCTGCGCTTTTCACGAGGCCCTGGCCCCATTGAAGTGAATGGGTCTGCACGAATCACGCATTGCATCCGCACGCAAGTGCAGATGCAATGCGTGATTCACTGATGGTTGCTAAGAGATGCTGTTTGTAAACATTCAGTTTTTTATCACGTGCATGAAAAACGCATCAAAACGCATCGCACCTGCACGGAAAAAACTGAACGAACGTACACAATTGCACATGTGGATTGGTGCGGATGCGTGTGGATTTTCCGGAACGCACCCTGAACGCATCCGGACTGAATCCGTGACGCTTGTGTGAAAGAGGCCTAAACCACTCACTCCAGTTTTTCAGTTTTTAGAAAAGTGGTTGTGGTTAGCTATGTTAATGAGTTTCACTCCAGATTTATCATTGCAACTTTTTTTTAAAAAAAGTCGCAAATAAGGCTGTGTTCACACTTCAGTTATTTGGTCAGTTATTTTCTTCAGTTATTGTGAGCCAAAACCAGGTGAGGTCAAATGCAGATCTTACCTAATCTGTGTGGAGGCTTCACTACTGGTTTTGGCTCAAAGTAACTGATTGAAATAACTGATCAAATAACTGTGAATGTAAGTGAATATAAGTAAATAAGTGTGAATGCAGCCTAAGTCGCAATCTCACTCCAGGAGGACGATGGAGTAGGAAAACTGGAGTAGCTTCTCTAGACAGAAGTGTTAGGTTTAAGGACAATCCAAATGTATCAAACAACCTATGACATTTGATAAATGTGGCACAGACTCAAGCAAAACTGAATTCAAATATTCTCCCAATGATAAATTCCCCCCTTTGTTTTATGGTTTTTATTCTCCGGAATACTGGGGAGTTCCCAAGAACCCGGCACTGGGAATAACTGTAGGAAAGATACTAGAAATATTGAAAGTCCCCTCATATATTGAAAATTTGGTAAGCAAAAGAGTGGACTTTGCACAGGAAATATTACATTTCCTGGAAAATATACATTCTGTTGCTTTATTAATTATTTTATAAAAAGTCATTTGCAATGCTGAAGGCATTGTGAGTTCTGAAAGACAGGAAAACAACATCTGTACTTTCTGTTGTTTCCCATCTGAAAAGTCACTTCACAATCATTACTTTAGAATACAAGACTACAGTATAATGCCAAAGTGATGTCAAAACTCATAGTCATCAACATACACTGCTTTGGTTTGTTGCTTTAGCCTACATTTTATCTCCATTCCCTTGACTTGTTTTTTTGTTCAGCCTGAGGTCAATTAGTTCTTAATAATGTTTGGCTTATTGTCTGCAGACAGTTTTAATTAGAAGACATTTTGCATGTTAATGTTCTAGCTGGCATCTACCAATGTCCTATAACTGATGTTTACCATTTCTAGTTAAAATTGAGGGGATTGTCAACTCTAGACAGTTTCTTTGGAAATGGCCAAATATGCTGTCCTCCTGTCATGAAGGGGTTGGCCCATCTCACATATTGGTGGCATATCAACTAGGATTTAACACATTGGCTACTGAAGTGCCACACTCCTGTGTCCCATGCTGCCACCCAGCTGCTAGGCTGCTTTCTGTGTGTTTGTTGTAGTCTATTCACTGTATTCGACAGGATGTTCTGGTAGAGGAACAGCCTACCAGAGTTCACTGTATCACCTGCATTCATCAGTTCTTGTCTGGCTGAAACCCAGTGCCAAATCCTGAAACCAGACAAATCATTGTTGAATCCCGCTAAAGTCAATAAGCTCCAGCTTTGCACAGCCCTATCCAGCTATGCCATATACTGAGAACTCTAGTAAGCTGTTTCTTTGCTGCTGTACAACATACAATATTTTAAGGTAGCCTTTCAGTTTGTAATTATATACTATGTAAATCTTGCAGGCAAAAGTTGGTTTGTCCTTTCCTGCAGGTCTTCCTTTAAAGGAAGGAGCTGAACCCAGACATACCTAGAATTTCACCCAGGCAGGCCTTTTTTTTTTGCTTATATAACAATGCTGGGTGGAGGCTTCCGCCCACCAGTGTTCCTGGTGATGTCACCGGATCTGATGGCGGGCTTTAGCGCTGCCCTAGCCGTTTTGCAGTCTAGGGCAGCGCTAAAGCCCTCCCATTAGTGTGGTGATGTCACCAGGCTCACTGCTGGGTGGAAGCCTCCGCCAGGCAATCCCTATGGAACGGAACGTCAACGGAACTCCATAAAATGCCCTTGTCCTGCGCGATTCAGTGCAGGGCAAAGGAGAGCATTGGTGCATCAAATGCTCCAATGTTCATAACAGGGGGGCTGCCTGGGTAAAATTATGGGTATGTCCGGGTTCAGCTCTGAACCCGGACAACCCCTTTAACACATGCAACATTGAATGTAGACATGTTTGGTATGTATTTAACCCCTTCACCCCCGGAGGTTTTTTCGGTTATGCATTTTCATTTTGCGCTCCCTGCCTTCAAACAGCCATAACTGTTTTATTTTTCTGTTCAGATAGCTCTATGAGGGCTTGTTTTTTGCGGGACAAGTTGTACTTTCCAACGCCACCATTTAATATTGCATATGGTGTAGTGGGAAGCAGGAAATTCCAAATCGGGTGAAATTGCAAAAAAAACGCTATTCCGCTACAGTTCTACGGGTTTCTTATTTACAGCGTTCGATGTGCAACTGACCAGTTACTTTCATTCTACTGGTCAGTATGAATCCGGTGATACCTAATATGTATAGTTTTTCCTGAGTTTAGATGGTGACCCCTATAACTTTTTGGTATTTATGTGTATGGAGCTGTATGGGGGCTCATTTTTTGCGGGGTGATCTGAAGTTTTTATTGATACCATTCTGGGGTGTGTATGACTTTTTGATCACTTTTTATTTAAAAAAAAACGACAAAAAACGGCGAATCGCCATTTGGACGCTTTTTTCCGCCACACAATTCGCTGTATTGGAATTTTTTTTATATATTTTAAAAGTACGGGCGTTTTCGGTCACGGTGATACCAATTATGTCTATATTTATTGTTATTTAGGTATTGATTTTTTCATTATACGGAAAGGGGGGTGATTTGAACTTTTATATATTTTTTATTTTTTATATATTTTTTAACATTTTTATAAAAAAAATTTCTGACTATTTTTAAGCTCAAATATGAGCTGATATATTGTGTTTTTTTTTTTTCTTTATGAGCAATCAGGGATTTACTAGACTGAGATAAATCCAAGAATTGCTCATTTCTTATCCTGGCCTGCCATCTAGTGGCCAGAATAAGAATTGCACTTTGAAAACTGTAATCCTCACCAGCGAGGATTACAGTTTTCATATGGTGTACAGACACCCCGATTGGTCACTCGGGGCGTCTGTACACCACCCGGAAGCGTACGCTTCCAGGTTCAGACGCATCCTGATGCCGTGATCACGTGTGATCACAGCATCAGAAGGCCCTGGAAGACGCCGCCGACGCTCGCCGCACCCACGAGCGGGTGTCATGTCCCCACACCGCACCATCACCGTACATATACGGCGCTGGTCGGGAAGGGGTTAATTACTCTGCTGGAATTTAAGTCCAATTTTTGCTTACAATCACTGCTGCAGAGTTGCATGAAGGTGGTTGTGTGTATTAATTATAAGATTATAATAGGATTATAATAAGATTATATTTTCATACATGGTATGATGTTAACTCCCAGAAAATGTAGATTTTGATAACATTGTAGCTGTTTGCTGTGTATAGTGTTTATTTTGACTAATTATGAGCGAACCACTTTGTTATTTTTCAGATGGTAGACGAACCAAAATCTTTCCGAGTTCATTTCGGACAAATCCACTAAAACGGCACGTAGCCGTGTGTGTTGTGAGAAGCAAGGAAGCTGACAGGAAAAGAGGAGACAGGACCTATGGCTGGCTGTACCTGCTGTCAGAAGTGCAGGAGAACCTCAAAAATGTGCAAATACTTTCATTTTCAAAAGGCTTGCTCAACTCACATCATATTACAATGAACTTTGACAATCGTATTCAGATTTCATTACCTTGATTCATATTTGAAGACTAGGGCTACTACTTCAAACAGCTTAGGCACATCATTAACAAATGTAAGCATTAGTAAGTGCACTGTCATGGCAACACTTCGGGCTCACCGTTATCCTGCTAACTGGGAAAGGTGTGTTTGCCATATTAATCATCCACCAGACTCCTGTGCACCATGCTGCCACTCAACTGCTATGTCTCTTTCTGTGTGTATGTATTCGTGTATATTCATTGAACCTCTCCCTGCAGCATTGCAAGGGTTAATTCTCCTTTTTGTTCTGTGTTCAGCAGTTTGACTAATGAAATGATCAGCCCTCTATATATGATGGACTGTTTGTTCCACCCTTGGCCTGAGCAATCCTTTAGATTCCTTTCGGTTTCTCTTGCTTGCTATGCCCTGTAAAAGAACTATAATCTGTTTGTACACTGAGTTCTGCCTGTGTTCTGGATGTTGGTTTCTGCTGCCTGACCTACCTATGCCTATTCACTGTACTGACCCTGAGCCACTTGCCCTGAACTTTGGACTGCTTTGAGGATTTGCAAGTACTGTGCCTGCCCTGACTCATGCCTGTTTCCTAAATTTGTGTATTTCCTGATTCTCTGGTCTTTTTTAATATTGTCTGACCCCACTGGGTCAGCTGCTAATCACACTGGGACTATTCCAAGAGGTAGCGGTCTGGTGGCTTCTCTGTAGCAATGGTCAAATCCCTGAATAAGGTTAAATGGTGAAAACCAGGTTAAAGGGGTGAATAAGGTTAAAGGGTGAAAACTATACCTCGGTATAGCTCAAATCAAACTGGCTGGTTGACACAGTGGCTCCACACTGCCTATAACATGACCATTTCCATCTTTTGAATCAGCTGCAGATATCTTAAATTGGCATATTTTTCTATTATTATGACAGCTTACAGTGTACACATTACACAGAATTCTCAGAGCCCCATAAAACAGTTAACCACCTTATCTCTTTAACCCTTTCGATAGCAAGGCAAAAGCTGTAGTTTTTATTGCTATCATTAGTATTGAGGTAAATTAACCATTCAGAGCAGAATTCAGTCCGAAGTTTAGGGAAACTTTGATTCATAATGAAGCTAAATTTACTCTCACTTCATGGTAGCGAATCAGGTTGACCTAAAATGGTGGCTTCACATGTTACAAAGTGAAATTAAGAAGCTCAGGAGAGCAAGGTCACCCATAATGCCATGCAGCCAGCCAGTCCACAGATATCCATCCCTTGTGATGTCACAATTCTACATCACTTTCTAGTGCACCCACATTCAAATTTAATTTAGTGATACAGTTACGTAGTGTGCCTGAATGTATATGGCAGGTGTAATCACCATGTGCATGTTGAATTGCACCGTTAATTCCTTATTTTAGTGATACAGTTACATTGCTTCTATATTCCAGTAAGATGTAATTTTTTGCCCTTTCTATAGCGAATGCCTTCTGTTAGCTGTTGCGTTACATAGTGTCAGTGTTAGTCCATGGTTAAAAATTTTGCCCTGTACATGTTTGCAGTGGAACTAAATTGAATATAGTGAATGTGTTCTGTTAGCTGTTGGGTTATATAGCGCATTCATTGTCATCTAGTGGTCATGTTTTGACCAACAATCCAGTTGTACTGGAATGGTTGACTTGCTCTTTAAAATCATCTCAAGTTGGAACATATACACACAGCCAGCAATTGGTGGGTTCCTCTGACATCAGGCTTAGTAGGCATGGCCTAGGAACTGACTCAACCTGTCCTGAACCTGCCTCTTACTGTTGCTGCTACATATATTAGCAAAGTAACATTTGCTACTGGGTCTGCACTGCTTTTCTGGGACAATGACCTTTGTGAGGACAGTTAGCAGTTACAGGTCAGCACAGACTTGGAAGAGAGTTCTGCTGCAGACTCCTTTAGTTGTACAACTACCATGTTACTCAGGGATGTGCACAAGAGACAGTTGAGGGTCCCACAAGTGAGACGCAAACATATGTAGATGATGATGTAGCCGATCAAAAGTGTGAGTCGATCGAAGATGGGGTACCATCATCATCAGGGGCAAGGGTGGCAGTGTGCCTATGAGACAGCAGGTTGGAAGGGTTCCCAAGAGATATCAGGGTTGAAGCAGTGGGAAAACTAGAGCCAAACAAAGGAGGGGTAAACTGTCTGCTACTTGGGACACTACCTGTGAGAAACATAGTCACAGCACAAGTGTTAAAAAAAGCTGTTGCAGGAAGGCATCACAAAGTGGCATGGCAGGGTGGGAATATTTCACATAGTCATTGGTGGGACGTCAGTGTGGCACTATGCAGGATGGTTGGGCAGAAGGTGAGGCAGGGCCAGGGCCCCATACTATATGCTCTGAAAACAATATAAACAATGAAGAACTTTCAAAAACATCCTGAGAATATATATAAAAACGTACACATTAAAATTGTAAATGGCTCTGTCATATAAAATGGAAAACTACTGAAAGAACAGAAATATTTTTTACCCCTATAGGCATTAATCCCTTTAAAAAATAATGATTGCCATATTCCAAGTGTAAAACCTGGGATCTTTTGATGAATTGTGGACTTTGATCCAAATTTCAGGCAAAATTGGATTCTCCGCGAAGCCAAATTTTCTTGTGCCTCATGATAACAAATCGATTTTCCCTGAAATGGTGGTAAAAATGAAAAAAAAAATCCTACTTACCTCATCCATTTGACCAGGCTGCCAGGGGGAGGCGCAATTACTGTTCTCGGTCAAAGAAATGTACTTCCTGAAGTACTAATTCGTCACAAAGCAATTTTTATTTTTTTTTGCAAAAGTTGATGATGCAGCCGAATATTACAGAACTTTGCTCATCTCTAGAGGTGACCAACAAAGGATAATTCAGCATTTTTTTAAATTCCATTATAACAGTCACCGTACAGGATAAGTATTTTTGTATTTTAATAGTTTCGACTTTTTCGAAGAAGCGATACATATGAATTTTTAAAAATGTTTATTTATTTTTATATGTAAAATAAGGAAATTACAGATTTTTAATCCTTTTGTTTCTTTTTCATATTTTTAAAAATATAAATGGGAACAGTGCAAATATTGGGCAGCAGCATGTCAGGATCACCACCCAAAACCTCTAGTTCAATACCTATAACCATTAAGTCATTGTTTCAAAGTTGGAAACTTATATAGTAGTAAAAATATGTTAACATTGTTGCTAATATACTGAGTACTATAGCTTTAAACTTAGATTTCCATACAAGTATTTTTTTTTAAATTATGTAAAAATATGATAGGCACACTCCTTATCTGGTATGTGTATTTGTGTACTATTTACCAATAGTTAATAATAGTTCACTGTAGTACTGTACACCAATAGTTAAAATGATTATATTACACAATAGTATTTTTGGAAATTATAAAAACAAGCATTTATTAATACTTGTTTTAAAAAATAGTAAAATGATACATACAAAAACAGGATCCTGTGTAAAAAATATATGTATACAATAGAATATGAAATGATGATAAAAAATAGCAAAAAATAATTAAAAGTGGGATGAAATCATGCACTGTATTACTGGGAATACACTATAGGATGAGATGGCTGTGAAGATTAATGGTCTATATCCACAGACAGTAACTATATTATACAGTGGTATTGCAGTTAAATATGTATTTGGTGGAAGTATAGCATCAAACCCCTAAATAATCCATCCACTGGTAAACATCCTGTAACATGATGTTGCCGCAATATAGATGAATATAGTGTCCGCCAGTAAGTATCTTGTATGCTTTAATCCGCTTTCAAATCTCAATATATTCTATATAGTCACTCTGTGTTGAAAGCAATATTGTATCCAAATATATTGGTAAAGTGTCACAATGTACGTTACCCGTCTGTCGATCTGGGGGCCGAAACTTCTGTACTTGCCGGCCGGCTTCCCTTTCTGTTCTGTCAAACGGTGTCCCACGTGGGAGTTTGCGGTCTTTTTGTTCCTTTGAAGTGCTGTATCCCCGTTTGCTCTTAGGGGTGTGAGAGTAACATAGTTATATGCGGGTAGCGTAGTTATTCACTATTTTACTTGATAAATAGAATAACAGTTTCTTGGGATATATTTGGAGCTCCGTTTGTTGTTTCAAGTTACAAGTCTTTTGTCAAGCCAAACGCGTTTCAGGGCTTCATCACAATGCCCCTTCCTCAGTGGTTAGTAGACTTGTAACTAGATCTGGTTGTTTTAAATAGTCTGTGAACCCCTGTTGATAATGGGGGTTGTACAAGCTCAGGACTGAATCGTCCTGTATTCCCTTTCTGGATGGGCAAAAATATTCATTCTATGCAATGAATGCATATATGCAACAATATAGAAAATATATGTGTACAAAAATAGTAAGTAAAACATGTATATATACAGATGGATAGTAGACTCCTAATAGACTAAACATTAGGAAATACATCAAGTAAACAGCTTTCCCATATGTATATGTATAACCCTATAAGACATTTGTCTTTCTTCTATATAAGGTGGACAATATATAATTATTGATCCTGACCACATGAAATATTAACTTTCTACCCTAAATCAAAAAATATAGACTTGTATATATATAGATATGTAATATTTCATGTTTTGTAGCGATGTTGATTATTTAGATAATTTATATTATGATTATTTATTTTCTATTTTTTGTTTAATTATTTATTTTTCTTTATTGCCCAATTTTTCTCTTTTTTTCTCTTTTCCTTTCTTTCTTTCTTTCTTTCTCTTTTCCTTTCTTTCTTTCTTTCTTTCTTTCTTCTATTCTCTTTTTTTTTAGATGGGTCCATTCGTTCGTCACCTGACCAACCTTATTGGTAATGGGTAAGTGTATTGATCATAGTCTTGTTGGTTGTTGTAAAGAAGTAAGCTCATAACCTATTCTGTATTCAATGTTGCCTTTTGTTCTAGTAAAAATAGTTCTAGTAAAAAAAATAAATAAATAATTAAACAAAAAATAAAAAAAAACAGAAAATAGAAAATAAATAATCATAATATAAATTATCTAAATAATCAACATCGCTACAAAACATGAAATATTACATATCTATATATATACAAGTCTATATTTTTTGATTTAGGGTAGAAAGTTAATATTTCATGTGGTCACGATCAATAATTATATATTGTCCACCTTATATAGAAGAAAGACAAATGTCTTATAGGGTTATACATATACATATGGGAAAGCTGTTTACTTGATGTATTTCCTAATGTTTAGTCTATTAGGAGTCTACTATCCATCTGTATATATACATGTTTTACTTACTATTTTTGTACACATATATTTTCTATATTGTTGCATATATGCATTCATTGCATAGAATGAATATTTTTGCCCATCCAGAAAGGGAATACAGGACGATTCAGTCCTGAGCTTGTACAACCCCCATTATCAACAGGGGTTCACAGACTATTTAAAACAACCAGATCTAGTTACAAGTCTACTAACCACTGAGGAAGGGGCATTGTGATGAAGCCCTGAAACGCGTTTGGCTTGACAAAAGACTTGTAACTTGAAACAACAAACGGAGCTCCAAATATATCCCAAGAAACTGCTATTCTATTTATCAAGTAAAATAGTGAATAACTACGCTACCCGCATATAACTATGTTACTCTCACACCCCTAAGAGCAAATGGGGATACAGCACTTCAAAGGAACAAAAAGACCGTGAACTCCCACGTGGGACGCCACGTGGGACGCCGTTTGACAGAACAGAAAGGGAAGCCGGCCGGCAAGTACAGAAGTTTCGGCCCCCAGATCGACAGACGGGTAACGTACATTGTGACACTTTACCAATATATTTGGATACAATATTGCTTTCAACACAGAGTGACTATATAGAATATATTGAGATTTGAAAGCGGATTAAAGCATACAAGATACTTACTGGCGGACACTATATTCATCTATATTGCGGCAACATCATGTTACAGGATGTTTACCAGTGGATGGATTATTTAGGGGTTTGATGCTATACTTCCACCAAATACATATTTAACTGCAATACCACTGTATAATATAGTTACTGTCTGTGGATATAGACCATTAATCTTCACAGCCATCTCATCCTATAGTGTATTCCCAGTAATACAGTGCATGATTTCATCCCACTTTTAATTATTTTTTGCTATTTTTTATTATCATTTCATATTCTATTGTATACATATATTTTTTACACAGGATCCTGTTTTTGTATGTATCATTTTACTATTTTTTAAAACAAGTATTAATAAATGCTTGTTTTTATAATTTCCAAAAATACTATTGTGTAATATAATCATTTTAACTATTGGTGTACAGTACTACAGTGAACTATTATTAACTATTGGTAAATAGTACACAAATACACATACCAGATAATCAGTGTGCCTATCATATTTTTACATAATTTCTGAATCTTTTGGTGTGACTACGGGTATAGCCACTTGGATAGGAGCACCTCCATATCCATTATTGCAACTGGTGAGCCACTACATTTTTACTTTTTTTTTTTTTTTTTTTTTACTTACATACTCCACGGTGCTTTACAAACATTAAAATTACTCAATGTCCTCAGTGGGGCTCATAAGTAGAGATGAGCAAAGTTTGGAAAAATTAAATTCAACAAAATTTGTCAAGAAATTTGACTTGTTCTGAATTAATTAATCACAAATTGCAATAAATCTGGTATACCCTGCCCTCTCTGCCTAATCATATGCATCCCACTTGGTGAACTTACATTGCAGGGACAGTGCAGGGAGAGTGCAGAGAGAGAGAGTGTGTATTGCAGTGTGCATTATGTTCTAGTGCACCCACATTCATAGTTAATCCTGTAGGTACTGTGCCATCTTTATTACTTTATTACAGGGAATTGTAATTTATCTCTGTCTACATCACTGTGCAGGGCACCAAGATTAATAGCTTACCCCTTCTGTTATCTGTGGAATTACTGTGTGTCAGTATTATAGGTCAATAAGAGCATCAGGTCTAATGTATTGCTGTGGACTTACCATGTTGTGCCCCAAAATTCAAGCAGTGGCCCATGAAGTGGGGACAGTGGCAGCGGCAGGTGTAGCCCATGACAGAGTGGGGGAGGTGGTGGCAGCAGCAGCAGCATTGGCAGTATTGGCCCCAGCATCAGGTCTAATTTATCGCTGTGGACTTATGAATAATCATTTTTATTGAGTTTTGTGGCTGTTACAACAAACACAGTAAAGGTAGGCAGTTGCACATCAAGTGTTTGTTATTGGTTGACAGGCGCATTGTCACACAAAGTAAGAAGGCACAATCATCAAAAGATGATTGAGGCTAAGGCTCCTATCAATAGCAATGAGACAGTAGTATGAGTCTTTCCACAAGATTATATTCCCACAGAAGGTAGGCATCGTATACCATCAAACAGCAATTTAGATGAACAAACATGAGAAAAAGAAACACTAAACAAGGCTACAAAGAACAGGGTCTCTCAGGCAGTATCTCCACACGTTGGAGGTCAGAAGTCAGAGATGGTCACTATGGGGTATAATTCAAGTGTAATAGCCAAGGATTCCATGTCAGTGCAAAGACTTGCTGCCAATAGTATTCCAGTTTAGGACAGGCCCAAAGAGTGTTTTACAAGGACCCTATGCAGACACATTCCCTCCAACAACAAGCAGATACCCTGGGTACATATGACTCAACCTGCTAGGTGTAAAGTACCATATTATTAAGGTCTTTACTCCTGTTTCATAATGAGTGACCGATTTGAAATTGGATGATATCGCCATTGACTTAACCATGCAGTGCCCCAAGATTCAAGTAGTGGCCCCATGACATGTTTTGTATGGTGGCGGCAGCAGTGGCAGTAAGCATAACAAAAGTGACCCCATGACAGAGTGGGGATGGAGAGCAACAGCAGTGGCAATAAGGCTGTGTTAACATCACTGTTTATGTTTTCATTCTTATGATCCATGAGAAGAACATTTAAAAAAATTCTGTATTTTGAGCATCCATAAAGCCTCTTTCAGAAAGTCAATATTTTGTCAGTGTTTTGTATACGTATTTGATCAGTAATTGTAAACCAAAAACAAGAGTGGGTCCAAAGCAGAGATAAAATTACTGCATCTCATCTGTGTTTTGGACCCACTCTTGCTTTTGGCTTACAAATTTTGATAAAATACTGATAGAAGACACTGATCAAACACTGATTGGGTTGGTGGAGCGATTTGTGTGGTTCATTCTGATAACCAACAAGACTCCTCCCTTATGGCAATAATCTAGCTGCCATGTTTGACCCATCCAGCAAGTTTAGCCCATCTGGTTTTTACCCAAAGGTGGTCCGAGACCAACATCTTCAAAGGACAAGTGGCGTTCAGCACTAGCTTTTCTGTGATGCCCTTACATGCGTAGGGAGACATATGCTGCACTGAAGGGATGGCCGTGTGTCTACCCTTCATTGTCAGGTGCAGGTTACGATCCACCAGCTTTGTAAGGGAAACAGACGTCCAATCAAATGCCTTGTCCCTTCACCTAATCAAATTTGCTGCAGTTAAAAAGCTCTTCTTTGCATCTGTAACTGTGCCCTAATAATGATGCTAAGTTGTATGCTACTACATCCAACTTCTTGAAGGGCCAAGTGGCATTCAGTAGTAATTGTTTTTTGATGTCCGTACATGTCCTGGGCTGTACACACTGCACTGAAGGGATTACTGCATGTCTACCCTTTGCAGATAGGTGTGGGTTACCGGCTCAACATCTTTCATCATAGGTAGGGATGAGCAAACCGAACCGTAACGAACCAGATTCGTTACGAACTTTCCCAAAAGTTCGGTTCGTCACCGAACCGAATTTTGAGAAAGTTCGTAACGAATCTGGTTAAAATAACGGCGACGCAAAATATACGCATATTTATTGAGAATGTACGCTAATGCGTACAAATTCAGTTAAGTAGCGTACAATTGACAACGCTACACTGTATGTTCGTTACTTGAGTAGGAATGTTCGCAGACGCAGTGTATGAGTACGCTAATGCATACATATTCAGTTAAGTAGCGCACCTTTGACATTACACTGTATGTTCGTTATTTGTGCGGGAATGTTCGCATTAGCGTACGCATTAGTGTAAATTCTCAAATATGCGTATATTTTGTGTCGCCATTGTTGAAGTCACTTGGATTTTTTCCATTTTTTTCATTGTAATAGCAACTGCAAGTAAACGAAACTGTACCCTATCTGACTCCCATTATTGTAGAAGCAATTATTCAGCCGTATAGCAAGGTTCGTTTTAGGTTCGGTTCGTACGAATCCGAAATTCAAGAAAGTTCGCCGAAGCGAACCGAACTTTTCAAAAGTTCGCTCATCCCTAATCATAGGGATTGAGGATTGTAATATAGGAGCAGACTAATTTGTTTAAAGACTCATTTTTTCACTACAAGACTAATGTTTTCGCTAAAAGAATACTTTTTCAGATAAAATAATTTTTCTGGTAAAAAACAATCAACTTGTGGCCAACTATACAGTGCCAAGAATCAATTCATTTGCACTGCCGACACAGTGTTAAATAAGACAACTATGTAGCACTAAATTGCAGTAACAGAAGCAATCAAATATCAATGTGGACATGCCACAAACAATAGAACGATGTATCACCCCACTTTTTGAATCAGGGACTAAAAGCACTGCCCACACAATGTAAAATAAGACCTCTTTGTAACACTAAATCACAGTAACTGTTGGCTAACAGAAGCAGTTAAATATCAGTGTGGACACAAACAGTAGAATGAGACAGGTGTATCACCCCACTTTTTAAATCAGGGCCTAATAGAAATGCGTATCTATTAACCCCTTCGCGACCAGCGCCGTACATGTACGGCGCTGGTGCGGGGACAAGACGCCCGCTCGCGGGGGTGGCGGGCGTCATGGCCGGCAAGTCTCTGCTGTTTCTAACAGCAGAGACTTGCCGCTACTTACCTCCATCGGCGGCGTCTTCCTGGGACGTGATCACGGCATCACGATGCATCTGAACCCGGAAGCCTACGCTTCCGGGTGGTGTATAGACGACCCGAGTGACCAATCGGGGTGTCTGTACACCATATGAAAACTGTAATCCTCGCTGGTGAGGATTACAGTTTTCAAACTGCAATTCTTATTCTGGCCACTAGATGGCAGGCCAGGATAAGAAATGAGCATTTTTGGGAGTTAACTCTATCTAGTAAATCCCTGATTGCTCATAAAGAAAAAAAAAACACAATATATCAATATAAATATAAAAAATATATAAAAAATAAAAAATATATAAAAGTTCAAATGACCCCCTTTCCGTATAATGAAAAAATAAATACCTAAATAACAATAAATATAGACATCATGGGTATCACCGTGACCGAAAACGCCCGTACTTTTAAAATATATTTGAAAAATTCCAATACGGCGAATTATGTGGCGGAAAAAAGCGTCCAAATGGCGATTTGCCATTTTTTTCGCTTTTTTTTTCTAAAAAAAAATTATATAAAAAGTGATCAAAAAGTCACACACACACCAAAATGGTATCAATAAAAACTTCAGATCTCCCCACAAAAAATGAGCCCCCATACAGCTCCGTACACATAAATACCAAAAAGTTATAGGGGTCAAGATATGACAAGGAAAAAAAAAAAAGGCCAACTTTATTTTATCACCATCTAAACGCAGGAAAAACTATACATATTAGGTATCACCGGATTCATACTGACCAGTAGAATGAAAGTAACTGGTCAGTTTTAATGAACATCGAACGCTGTAAATAAGAAACCCGTAGAACTGTAGCGGAATAGCGTTTTTTTTGCAATTTCACCCGATTTGGAATTTTTTTCCTGCTTCCCACTACATCATATGCAATATTAAATGGTGGCGTTGGAAAGTACAACTTGTCCCGCAAAAAACAAGCCCTCATACAGCCATGTGAACAGAAAAATAAAACAGTTATGGCTGTTTGAAGGCAGGGAGCGCAAAATGAAAATGCATAACCGAAAAAACCTCCGGGGGTGAAAAGGTTAATCAATGTTGGCACACCACAAACAGTAGGATCAGATAGGTGTATCACCCGACTTTGTGAATCAGGGAATAATAGAATTACTTATCCAATTAATTTAATTAATAAATGTGGACACACGACAAATAGTAGAATGAGACAGGTATCACCCCCAATTTGTGAATCAGGTAGTAATAGGATTGGTTTTCTTTTAATCAATGTGAACCCCTAATGTGGACACCATTCAATTAGATATGTGTCCTACATATCAATTAATTCAACCTGCAACAGATTTCACAGATTTATTCAGCTGTATAACAGAACATTTGTAGTATTAATGGCACAACATTAATTAAAATTAAGTATTAATGACACAACAGGTGAACTAGATAAGCACACTTATATATCAGATCACCTGTTTACAGTGAGTCTGATGCACAGTAAGTCTATGTATAACAGAACAGATGAAGTATTAATGGCACAACTGGTGAACTAAACATGCCTATACTGATGCAGCTGAACTAAATGGCTAACCTGTTAAGTAAAATATGGCACAAAAATGTTAACTAACTCTTTCAATGTATTTTAATGGCTTTTGTCAAAAGATGACAAGATAAAGCTATGAAGTATGTTATCAGAATTATCAGAGTCAATTTTAGCTCGGTCACATCTGTATATTAGACCATCTGTTGACAATGAGTATGACGCACACTAAGGGGGGAATTTATCATTAGGAAAATATTTGAAGTCAGTTTTGCTTCAGTCTGTGTTGGAGTACTTTCTGCCACATTTATCAAACGTCACAGGTTGTTTGATAAATGTGGCTTGTCCTTAAACCTAACACTTCTGTCTAGAGAAGCTACTCCACTTTTCCTACTACACCCTCCTCCTGGAGTGAGATTGCGACTATTTTGCGACTTTTTTTAAAAAGTTGCAATGATAAATCTGGAGTGAAACTCATTAACATGGCTAACCACACCCACTTTTCCACCCATATTACATACTGGAGTGAGTTGTGTACACATGCAAAAAGTCGCAAAAAAATGCGC
Source organism: Rhinella marina (assembly GCA_900303285.1). Lineage (NCBI taxonomy): Eukaryota > Metazoa > Chordata > Amphibia > Anura > Bufonidae > Rhinella > Rhinella marina. The sequence continues at coordinate 28,657 of ONZH01021910.1, read as the reverse complement.
AAAAAAGTCGCAAAAGCCCTATCGTGCGACTTTTTGAAGACAGAATTCTGGAGTGAAAGTGTGATAAATCAGGGCCTAAATCTATGTATAGCAGAACAGTTAAGTTATGAATGGTTCAGCCGTTGAATAAGATGCACAGAACAAATACACCCAGCCTGCACTCTCCCTGCAGTCTCCCTATGCTATCCCTATACTCTCTGTACAGTGTCTATAAACTCTCCCAAAAATGTCTCTACACTGTCTCTGCACTCTTCCTGCACTCTCCCTATACAATATACTACAAAAAAAGCTTTCTGAAACACAGCCTCTCCCTATGATATCTCTACACTGTCTTTGCACTCTTCCTGCACTCTCCCTATCCAATATTTTACAAAAAAAGCTTTCTGAAACACTATCCCTAGCCCTTGACACATCTCTCCCTATGTTCAGCTCACAGTGAAATGGCAGAAACCGCGTGGGATGAGGCTTTTATAGGGCTGTGACATCACATCTCATATTGTGTTCCCGGGCTTCTTTCTTTCAGTTTGTAACACGTGTAGCTGCAATTTTAGGGGGGAAAAAAAACGACTTGTCTCCACAAGTAAATTTGGATTCTTTGCTAATCAAATTTTTCCTAAACGTCAGATGGTTTGATTCACTCATGTGGAGTGTGGGAGGAAACCAAGTGAGCCACACAAACTCCATGAAAAGGTTGTACTTGGTAAGATTTGATTGCAGGACCTTAGTGCTGCAAAGCACCAGTTCTAACAAGTGAGCCATCATGCTGCCCTCTCCTGTTGGCAGAATTATTATGTTTATATGTTTGCTGTATGTTTTCAAGCCTATCAACAGCTACATTTTCTTTAACCCTTTCACCCCCGGAGGTTTTTTTGGTTATGCATTTTCATTTTGCGCTCCCTGCCTTCAAACAGCCATAACTGTTTTATTTTTCTGTTCACATAGCTGTATGAGGGCTTGTTTTTTGCGGGACAAGTTGTACTTTCCAACACCACCATCTAATATTGCATATGGTGTAGTGGGAAGCGGGTAAAAAATTCCAAATCGGGTGAAATTGCAAAAAAAACGCTATTCCGCTACAGTTCTACGGGTTTCTTATTTACAGCGTTCCATGTTCATTAAAACTGACCAGTTACTTTCATTCTACTGGTCAGTACGAATCCGGTGATACCTAATATGTATAGTTTTTCCTGCGATTAGATGGTGATAAAATAATTATAAAGTTGGCCTTTTTTTTTTCCCTTGTCATATCTTGACCCCTATAACTTTTTGGTATTTATGTGTATGGAGCTGTATGGGGGCTCATTTTTTGCGGGGCAATCTGAAGTTTTTATTAATACCATTTTGGGGTGTGTATGACTTTTTGATCACTTTTTATTTAATTTTTTTTAGAAAAAAAAAAGTGACAGACACATTTTTTTCAAAATTTTTTGTGATTATTTTAAAGCTCAAATATGAGCTGATATATTGTGTTTTTTTTCTTTATGAGCAATCAGGGATTTACTAGATGGAGTTAAATCCCAAAATTGCTCATTTCTTATCCAGAATAAGAATTGCAGTGTGAAAACTGTAATCCTCACCAGCGAGGATTACAGTTTTCATATGGTGTACAGATTGGCCACTCGGGGCGTCTGTACACCACCAGGAAGAGTAGGCTTCCGGGTTCAGAGGCATCCTGATGCCATGATCACGTGTGATCATGGCATCAGAAGGCCCAGGAAGACGCCGCCGATGGAGGTAAGTAGCGGCAAGTCTCTGCTGTTTCTAACTTGCCGGCCATGACGCCCACCACCCCCGCGAGCGGGCGTCATGTCCCCGCACCGCACCAGCGCCGTACATGTATGGCGCTGGTCGCGAAGGGGTAAGCGAACCTGTCACTATGAAAATGCAAACTGATCTGCAGATATCTGGATGAAAAGAATATGGTTTAGTTTTGTGGGAAAAGAGTTATGAAAACTACTATTTCATTAATTTAAAGTCCTGTTCATTCTGGGCTTTGAAGTTAAGGAGACGATCCTATTAGTGATTGACAGCTATATACAGTATGTATGCACCGTCATAAAGGGAAGGCTGTCAATCACTAAATAGTGATTTTAATGAATTAAATACAAGTTGCACTGCTGATTAATTAGCATTTTCATAGTTACAGGTTCAGTTAAACTAAAAAATGCCAAATGATAATGGAGGAGTTAAAAATACAAATTATTTCTAGTTCAAACTGAGTTTTTTTGTGGTGATTATTGAATATTTCTGCTTCAAAATCAGCTCCAAAAAGCCCCAAAACAGCCTCCCATTCATTTTATTGGGATGCAGCACTTTTCATTTTTTCCATGTGGAAAAAAAGAAGCAGCATTCCCTATCCACGCTGAATCACCCACTGAAATGAGGTGGGAAGCATCAAAAAACACATCATAGGTGCCTGTACTATTTTTTTGCGCATTTTTTGCATAGTTTCTAGCATGGATCTGACCCAAAAACCACAAGCTGAAAATGTAGTTTTGTATTTAAGTAAACACCCATTGGTTAAAAAAGTGTAAAAACACATATAAAAATGTCTCAAAACCCACAAAAATGTAAAAATGTATTAAGAAAAAAAATGTGTGGATCCCATGCTGAATTTTCAAAACGTGAAGTGTTAACATGCCCTTACACTTGCCAGTCTAAACCTCTCTGCCACTACTCTGATCCTCTTGGCCGGGGTTCAGTTAAATAGCTATATTGGTGATGTCTCTGTACACTGTAAGTCCGAATAAATGTACTGCTCCGGTCAGTGACTTACAGGGATTTTCTAGGGGTGCTTTAAAGTGACCTGTCCTAGAATCAGGGCAGGACTGATTGCTTTAACTTACAGTGCTTTTTTTTTTTGGGGGGGGGAGAGACGGAGCCTCACTATACACTACACTTTGGCACTTGCGTATACTACATACTGGTGAGCTTTCCTATCCGGCTGCTCAGTCCTGACAGCACATCATAGACAGGATCACATCATTACTAGTTGTGATCGAGCTTGGGTGCTCTGGACGAACACTAGGTGGTGCTCGAGTGCTTGGCTGAGCACCCGAGTATAATGGAAGTCAATGGGAGAAGACCAGGCACCCCCTGCTCTGCAGAGGGGAGGGTGTCTGGTCCATAGGGAAATGTCAGAAAATGGTGAAAACATCACAGAAATGGTTAAGGAACAGCATGGGGAGGATGTCTGGATGCACCTTGGACACCGAACTCGCTGCTATTAAAGATGATGGCCGACTATTACGCCACTTTTACGGAATGACAAAAATACCCCCAAAAACCCAAGATAACATCGATTTTACAGGAATTAATGTTGGGAAACATAGATTTACTTGTACATTAAGCGTAAGTGCTGCAAAAATTACACGGATGAGGCACTCCCATACAACCGGTATATCATATAAAGGAAGGCCTCATGCACATTGTGGTATAATTGTGGGACTCAGACACTCATAAAGCCTATGCACTAAGGGAAAGGGCTGCCAAAAAATACAAGGATCAGGCACTCCAATACACCGTTTATTACACATAAAGGAAGGCATCAGACACACTCATGAAAAATTATCCTTGATGGCCTGCTGCTGACACTCAAAAACAATAGGGGTGACAATCTGCTGATGCACAGACCGTCCCAAAAATTTAAAGAGTGACACTCTGCTGCCGAGCTGACCATCCAAAATATTTAAGGGACACATGCTGCTGCCACCGCACCGCTAATAGTCCCTGATGACTGTTTCTTTTTTCGCTATCTGCCACGGTAGGCCGGTGCCCCCCCAGCAGCGTGTGTCGCATCGACCGTTCCACTCTCGCTCTATACGGTAATTCCAGGTCCAATTGCGTTTATCTAAGTTGCTGCACTTAAAAAGCTCGAAGTTTGATCTTAGGATCGAGTTGGATGTCTGCAGGGAGGTGAGGTACCACCTGTTGGAGCCCCTGCTTCTCGGCACCTCCCCGATGCTGTTCGTTGAGTGTCCCGGGGGCCGGAATCGTTTACTTTAAAAATTCGTGTGTTCAAACCAAGCCAGGTCGACTCAATACTTGAGCTCTGAATAATGGATCGGACTCCATGCTGCTGCCACCGCACTTTATCAAACTGTCCCACATTTAAGGGTGACAGGCTGATGCCAAGCTGACCGTCGAAAAAATGATATTCTTGATGTGACATTCTGCTGAAGAACAGACCGTTAAAAATATTTAAATATGACACGCTGATGCCGAGCTGACTGACCAAAAAAATATATTTTTGATGTGACATTCCGCTGAAGAGCAGACCGTTAAAAATGTTCAAGTGTGACATGCTAATGTCGAGCTAACCATCCAAAAAAATGATATTCTTCATGTGACAATCCGCAGAAGAACAGACCGTTAAAAATTTTCAAGTGTGACACGCTAATGCCAAGCTAACCGTCCAAAAAAATTATATTCTTCATGTGACATTCCGCAGAAGAGCAGACCGTTAAAAATATTTAAATGTGACACGCTAATGCCGAGCTGACCTTCCAAAAAAATTATATTCTTCATGTGACATTCCGCAGAAGAGCAGACCGTTAAAATTATTTAAATCTGACACGCTAATGCCAAGCTGAACCTCAAAAAAATGATATTCTTCATGTGACATTCTGCAGAAGAGCAGACCGTTAAAAATATTTTAGTCTGACATGCAAATGCCGAGCTGACTGTCCAAAAAATTTAAGGGTGACACTCTGCTGCCAACCTTATAGAAAAAAAAATTAAGGGAGACATGCCACTTAGCTGAACACCTGAAACATTAGAAGTGACATGCAGCAGAGCTGAGCATGTAAAACATTATGATTGAGTGCCTGCTGGTGGGCTAACAGGCCAAAAAATAATGAGCGGCTTACAAATTTGGGTGCAGGCCCAGCTGGTGAGCTAAGCATGTAAAACATTATGGTTGAGTGACTGCTGATGAGCTGACAGGCCCAAAAATTATGTTGCAGGCCTAGCTGGTGAGCTGACCGGCTAACAAATTCGGGTGCAGGCCCAGCTGGTGGACTTCGAGGGCAGCCTAATAAGCTGTTTCACATGATGGAGGAAGAGGAGGAAAAGGACGAGAAGAGGAAGGGGTACATGATAATACAGTGTATTCAATACACCCTAAAAGCCAGATTTAAGGTTCCTTCATGTTAAGCTGCTTTCCTCTGGTGGAGTACAGAAGTCAGGGGCAATGCTGGCGACAGGGCAAGCCAGCACCTCCAAGGTGTAGAGCGCCAGTTTGTGCCACATGTCCAGCTTAGACACCCAATAATTATATGACACAGAGGGATCGCTGAGGACGTTGACATGGTCAGCTATGTACTCGTTTACCATCTTCCAAAACTTTTCCCTCCTTGTCACACTAGGCCGCTCATCAGGGTGAGGCTGCTGGCGGGGTGTCATAAAACTGTCCCAGGTCTTAGAGAGTGTTGCCTTGCCTTTGTTGGAACTGCTGTGTGTTCCCCTCGTCTCCCCTCCTCGGGTGGCCAAGGAACTACGTACTCTGCCGCCAGCGTTGTCAGATGGAAATTGTGGAGCAATTTTTTGAGAAGGGCCTTCTGGTATTGCAACATTTTACTTGTCCTCTCCACCACAGGAATGAGAGATGGGAAGTTCTCTTTGTAGCGGGGGTCGAGAAGGGTGAGCAACTAGTAATCCGTGCCTAATATGCGTATAACACGCGGGTCACGGGAAAGGAAAGCCTAGCATGAAGTCAGCCATGTGTGCCAGAGTCCCAACAGACAAGGCTTCGCTCTCCCCACCAGGAGCATGACTCTCAATATCCTACTCGTCCTCTTCCTCTTTTTCAGCCCATCCACGCCAAAGAAATGGTGTAAATGTGGTATGCCTACCCTGTGTAGCAGTGGCAACCGTCTCCTCCTCCTCCTCCAATTGGTGCTGAGAAGACGAATCAATGGTGCTCTGGCTATCACCCCGTGTAGGGTCTTCCCCATTTCCACCTCTTCCACACACAGAGCATCGGTCTTTATTATGAGCAGCGAGCTTTTTAGTAGATACAGCAGTGGGATGGTTACGCTGTTAATGGCATTATCGCCGCTCACCATCTGTGTAGATTCATTAAAGTTGCGTTACACCTCACAGAGGTCAGACATCAATGCCCACTCGTCTCTTGTGAAGAGCGGAAGCTGACTAGAAAGTTGCCGACTGTGGTGCTGCTGGTATTCTACTAGTGCTCTCTGCTGCTCACAAAGCCTGCTCAACATGTGTAAGGTGGAATTCCATTGCGTGTTCAGTTCGCACAGCAGTCGGTGAGCCGGCAACCGCAAGCACTGCTGCAGGGTTGCCAGGCCGGCTGAAGCTGTCGGTGACTTGCAGAAATGGGCGCACAGGTGACGCACCTTCACCAGTAGCTAAGACAAATTGGGGTAGGTTTTCAAAAAACGCTGAACCACTAAGTTGAATACATGTGCCAGGCACGGTATGTGTGGGAGGTTGGCCAGCTCCAAAGCCGCTACCAACTTGCGGCCGTTATCAGATACAACCATGCCTGGCTGTAGGTCGACTGGCGAGAGCCACAGCTCAGCCTGTTCCCTTATGCCATAGCTCTGCGGCGGTGTGCTGTTTGTCACCCAGGCAAATAAGCTTCAGCATGGCCTGTTGACGCTTACCGACTGCTGTGCTACACTGCTTCCAGCTACTGACAGAAGTCTGAGTGGTGCCGCAAGATGGCAATTCTGCATGGGAAGAAGTGGAGGAGGAGGTGAAGGAAGAGAAGGAGGGGTTGCAGCCGCTAGTATAGATGGCAGCGGAAATCCGGATGGAAGTAGGGCACGCAATCCTCGGCGTGGGTAGCACCTGGGCCATCCCAGGGGACGACTTTCTCCCAGCCTCCACAACGTTCCCCCAGTGTGCCGTCAGGGAAATGTAGCATCCCTGGCCACAAGCGCTTGTCCATGTGTGAAGTGGACCTTGCCAGTAACTGCATTGGTCAGGGCCCGAGTTATGTTTCTAGACACATGCTGGTGTGAGGCAGGGACGGCACACAAGGAAAAATAGTGGCGGTTGGGGACTGCGTAAAGAGGGACAGCTGCCGCCATCAGGCTACGAAAGGCCTCGGTGTCCACCAGCCTAAACTGCAACATTTCTAGGGCCAACAACTTGGAAAGTTGCGCGTTTAGATCTATGCCCTGTGGGTGGGTGGCAGGGTATTTGCGCTTGTGTTCAAATGCCTGCGGTAAGGACATTTGAACGCTGGGCTGGGACATTGAAGTGGTTGTGCTGGCTGATGTTTCCTGCGAAGGTCTAGGTGCAGGGCGGGAGGCATCTGGGCCTGCGTCTTGGACAGCATGTAACAGAGGGGAAGAGGAGGCAGTGGTGTGACCTGCAGACACAGATCGTTCAGCCCACCTTTTAGGGTGCTTTGCTGATGTGTCGGATCATGCTGGTGGTGGTCAGGTTGCTGGTGTTTACACCCCTGCTCATCTTGGTACGGCACAGGTTACAAATTACAATCCGTTTATCGTCAGCACTTTCCTCAAAAAAACGCCGGACTGCCGAACACCTAACCCTTGGCAAGGGAGCATGGCCACAAGGGGCTGCTCCGGGGAACAGTTGTGGGCCTGGTTGTTGTGGCCTGCCTATTCCCTTTTTCCACCCCACTGCCTCTTTCAGCCAGTTGTGCTGCTGCGGATCCCTCCCCCTCTGTACCTCTGTCCTCGCCCGGCTTGTCACCTTCCCAGGTTGGGTCAGCTATTTTGTCGTCCACCACCTCCTCTTCCACATCCTCACTCTGCTCCTCCTCCTGACATGGTGAACTAACAAGATCCTGACTTAACTGCGTCTCATCCTCATCCACAACCTCTTGAGACACTAATTGCCCTTGACTTAATGGCAACTGTGTCTCATCATCATCCACCTCAGGAGAAAATACTTGTCGTTCCCCACCATCATCGTCTTCAGACTGTGTTTTCTCAATAGGTTGGGAATCAGGGCACAATATCTCCTCATGTCCCACTTCAAGCGGCCTTGGCAAGAGGCCCAAGCCAAGGGACGTTGATGAAAAAAGCTCCTCGAAATATCCCGATGTGGGATCTCTTCTTTGCCCAGACTCTGCATGGTGGGAGGAAGGAGGATCAGGGTGAGGATACTGAGACTGGACTTTGTGGAAGAGGGGGTGGTGCTGAACTGACTGGAAGCATCATCAGCTGAAATCCAACCGACCACCTGCTCACACTGTTGTGGCGACAAGATTTGTGTTTTGCGCCACCCTGCAAACTGTGATATGAAACTAGGAGTTTTGGATGACTTTGTCTCTTGGGCTCTGCCAGCAGGCACAGTTTCACCGTGCCTAGAGCCATGGCCTCTGCGTTCACCATCAGCAGCACGCCCACTTCCCCGTCCCTTAGTGTTCGCCTTACGCATATTGTTTAGTATATATGCAACTTGGTCACAACTACAGTACTGCAGATTTTTATTAACTGTATGATCAGAAAAATTTAAAAGAATATCCAATATTCTGAATGCGCTAACGTTATAGAGCAGCAGCAAATGAGGAACTGCGGCCTAAATTAACGGTATTAAATACGGAGGTACAGAGACTTTTGAATGGTTGTAATACGCTGTGCACCTAGCGTTACTGACAGGGCACACCTGGGTTATTTTTGACACCGGCAAAAATAAAAAAAGACGTATTTCATAAGGGACTTTGGTCTTTTCGTTCTACCTACCCAAATCCTATTCCTATTGATTAATTCCCTCCTTGGGAAAATCGAACCGCAGCAGCAAATGAGAAACTGCGGCCTAAATTAACGGTATCAAATACAGAGGTCAGCTACAGAGACTTTTGAACGGTTGTAATACGCTGTGCACCTAGCGTTACTGACAGGGCACACCTGGGGGTTTTTTGCCACCCAAAAAATTTTTTTTAAAAAATATGTTTTTCACAATGGACTTTGATCTTTTTGGACCAGCGACAATCTTTTTACCTACCCAAATACTATCCCTATTGTTTAATTCCCTCCTTGGGAAAATTGATCTGCAGCAGCAAATAAGGAACTGCAGCCTAAACTAAATTAAGCCAAAATATCACAATAGATTACAGTAAAATATTATAGCAGTTTGCAATTTTATGTTATATGTGTTGTAGAAATGGTAGATTGATGATGATAGAAAACAGAACATGTCCAGGTACTTGAAAAATAGCATTAGCTGTAGAATCAAAGGAATTTCTCCTGCAAATTGTGATTTTAATGACTATTTGATTAATACCCCTTATTATGTAGATGGAAGTAAGGAGTATTACTATTTTGAGTGGTTTGAGATCACATCATGTAATCAGTATTACAGTAATCATCTAATTATAATATCACTTGTGAATATTAGTCTTTCAATGCAAGATGTTGATACATTTAAAGAATAAATAAAATGGAAGTTTTAGTTTCCAGAAACCTGAAAAGCAAAGAATGTGGTATCGTAAGTAACCAGTAGTCTAGCTTTAAAGCGACACACTGAATTCTAGTAAGATAAAACAACATATTTAAGGTATGTTCAGTTACATTGTGAAAATACATATCAGAGCAATCTCTCAACACAAGGTGTCACCCATTTAGAGGAGCAGGTAACTATAACAGGATAAGTAATAATAATAATAATAATAATAATAATAATAATAATAATAATAATAATAAAATTGGCACTTCCTGGGCTTCTACCATTACTGTGTAAACATATTTGTTATCATTAAAAAGCAGCTAATCCTTTTATTAGCCTTAAATGGGTTGTGCCAAGATATCAACTTATCTTCTATGCCTGGATCCAGACCCCAAGATTGGGAATCCTACGAGCCAAGTTGCCACTCCATTCTTTCTCTATGAGACTGCTGGATAGAGACAAGTAGAGTGCTGACTCTTGCAGTCCCATAGGGAATGACTAGAATGGCAGTATGCATACTCTACCTGTTGCACAATTCATCGCCAAGAACTGAACTGTACACTAATAAGATAATTATCTGCTCCCCCGTGGGGATAATTTTGTATATTGGCTATAGAAATTAGCAAAGTTCGGGGGCGGAGCCTGCAGCCGACTGAGCAAGATGCGTCTCCTGTGCTCTCCTCACCACTCGAGACCCACAAGCCTGAAAGGAAGATTTATTCCCGCTAAACCTAGGATATTTTTCCTACAGTTTGGTCAACTTTTTCGGTGAACTTTTTCTTACACGGCCTAAATTAGCGGTTCCATCGACTGCCGCTTCCTGTTACCACAATCAGTCAGTCCAACAGAATCCCACAGGACAACATCCCTCCTTAACGGGTGGACTCTACAAACCTTACCTGCCTCTGGGTAGTGGTCATCCACAGCTATAAGCAGCTCCGGAAAGCAGGCCCATATTGTGCCATATCATCAGCTTGTGCCACGCGGAGGCCCCGCCGCCATCTTAGATAATACCCGGGTAAGGGTGAGTCGAACGCTCCAACCACTTATCTTCAGCCCTCTATCTTATCTTATCTCCCCACCACCACCATACTGGGAAGGACAGGCCATGCCTGAATTTTTATGATCCATTCTTTGATCTCTAAACACTGCATGAGTGTAGAGACTTACTTAAAGGGCCACGGACCCAATTTTTCTTCTCTGCAACGCAGGAGACTAATAATCACATTATCATTTTAATGTGATGTGACTTTCCTCCCCTGTCTGCACCTTCCCACTACTACAACATTTGAAACCTGGACACAATGGTCAAATATAGCAATTCCAAGAGCAACGGCCAGAACGAAAAAATGAGTGGGATTCGAGGCGAAATGGATAAGTTCATGAAAAGAAATACTTCCACTCCTCAAAAGTCCAATGCAAACCCTAGATCTCACTCACCTGCAAAAACTGTGGGCACTTCTTCCAGGGAAGACTCAGCCGATGAAGCAATAAGTGACTCAGAAAACATGTATCAATCAGATTTACCTCTTTACAGAACATTCCTTCAAAAAGCCTTAAACATGGCTGTCACTAAAGCACTTCAACCCCTTTCAGTGGACTTGAATGACATTAAACAAGATCTCAAACTGCTTGGTCACAGGGTTGAATCACTAGAAAATCTACAATCTGCAATTAGTGAGCACTCTACAGCAACAGCAGATAATTTCCAAAAATGTCAAACATACCTAAACTCTCTTTTTGATTATGTAGAGGACCAAGATTACAGGGGGAGGAGAAACATCCTTTATCTTAAAGGTATACCAGGGACCATTTCCCCTGAGACATTGTTAACAATAGTCCAAGAAATATTTGTCACAGTCCTGGGAGAGGACCACTTAGAAAAAATAAGCATTGAAAGAGTACATAGGTCACTAAGATCCAAACCACAAGAACCCTCAAGAGATGTCATATGCCGCCTCATGGACTTTAGGACAAAAGAGGAAATCCTGCGCCAACATAGAGAAGGAGGTACATGTCTCATAGAAAACCAAGAGGTTCACATTTTCCAGGATCTTGCTCCCCTTACCATGAGAAAAAGACGTGCCCTAAAACCTATTATGGACTGCCTAAGATCTAAGAACATACTATATAGATGGCTCTTCTTATTCAGCCTCCAGACTACAATTGAGGGGTCTAGATACACTATAAGATCCAGAGAAGATGCCAACAAACTACTAGACCTCCTAGAACTACCTCCTGCTGCAATAGAAGAATGGGCTCAAGTCAAAGTTAACTGTTAACTGTGATGCAATGCCTATCATCCCATCACCAGCTCCTTGGGAGAACATTCATCCTGACAAATCCAACAGAATGAGAAGAAGATCTGGAAAACTGACACCTAAGCGGCTCCGCACTGAAAACGCCTGTAGATCTCTTGGCCCTCCATTGTGTATGATACACAACTTTATATCCTTTTTGAACACTTTAGAGAAAATAACTCTTGGTTCAATATGATCTAAACATTTGTCTTTCTGACAGGTTAATGTTTTGTCCTTTTTTCCTTTTTGGTGCTAGTGAGAAGGGCATTGATGATGTCAGATGACAATTCAACTCCCCCGTCACCCACATTACTTATTTCTACCATTCTCAGAATACTATGTGAAAACAACTCTGATAGATTTAGCTTCAGCAATGTTAATTGTTTACTGTTTATTGCCCTCCCTCATATCTTTTGCCTACCATCCCCCCTCTTTCCCTCTCCTTTCTTCAACAGGTCATGCCCTCAGCTCGAACAGAAGTACTCACCTTGAGAACACGAGACACCAGCTTACTCCACCTAGCGACATCCAGCAAAAATGACTGACATTACATTGATGTCCTATAACGTACGTGGTATCAACGCCCCTTCAAAAAGAGGTCAGATTATAGCCTATCTGAAAAAGCTACATGTTAATATTTGTTTATTGCAGGAAACTCACTTTAAAAAAGGTCACTTGCCTGCAATGAATACATCATTCTTCTCCCACTGGTACCATAGTCCCTCTATATCGGCAGCCTCATGTGGTGTCAGCATAGGACTTAGTAAACACACCCCTTTCACTTACTCTTCACATATTACTGATTGTGAAGGCAGGTATGTGTTTGTAAAAGGCCAAATTGCAAATCAGACCATCACAATTGGCAACATTTACGCACCAAACCACAATCAAGTCCCATGGATAATTGAAATGCTGCAATCATTTTCAGATTTCACAGAAGGTATCATGATCCTAGGTGGCGATTTTAATGTCGCCATAGATCCTCTCAAAGACTCCTCCACAAGCCACTCCTCCTTGTCGTTCAAAATACTAAGCAAGCTTAAACACACACTTCATAGTAAAGGTTTCAGTGATGTATGGAGATTCTTTAATCCTCAGGGGAAAGATTATACCCATTTCTCCTCCCCGCATCAATCTTACAAACACCTTGATTACTTCTTCACTCAAACTAATTTCCTTCAACATTGCTCTAACCCTAAAATATTAACACATATCTTCTCAGACCATTCACCAATCAGTATGCAGTTACGCATCTCATCTCTACCGAAACATTCCCCTACTTGGAGAATTAATGATACTATCCTTAAACAACCCCTCCATTGTAAGAAACTCAAAGATGAACTCATGGAACTCTTCCAAAGCAATGATATCTCTACCCCAATTTTATGGGAATCTCACAAAGCCTTCTTCAGGGGTGAATTCATTTCATTAGCTTCCCATGTTAAGAAAACACATGATAAAAAGATCCAAGACCTTTTGCAGCAAATCTCCTCACTAGAAAAAATAAAGACAAAATCGACAGCCTTGGCCAACGCTCAACTACTAACCTCACTGCAATCTGAATTGAAAAACATTTTAAATTTGCAATCAACAAGAAACACATGCAGCATTCAAACACAAATTCTACGCACATGGTGAAAAACCTACAAAGTTTATGTTAGCCCAAGTTAAAGCTAGAAAAAGAAAATCATACATTTCAGTAATACACTCATCTACGAACATTAAATATTACAGTACCCTGGATATTGCTGAAGCGTTTAGAGAATTCTATTCTAACCTGTATAATCTCAATCAATCTGACTCCCCTCAAGACAAGGCAAATAAACTTGACCTTACTAAACAATTCCTAGACTCTATTGATCTCCCACACATCTCACCCTCACAAGCTGAAGACCCTTATAAGCCCTTCACAACAGAAGACATACTCGCTGCACTCAAATCAGCTCCAAAAAACAAGTGCCCAGGTCCGGATGGTTTCACCCCTTTTCACTACTTAACCTTCCAAAACATTATTTTACCATACATGACCAAATTATTTAATCTAGCTATGTCTGGCATCCCTTTTCACCAACAGTCACTGATGGCACATATTTTAATAATGCATAAAGAAGGTAAAGACCCTACCCAATGTGGAAGCTATCGCCCAATTTCATTGTTAAACTCAGACCTCAAACTATTTGCATACCTGCTTGCTAACAGACTTAAATTGCTGCTGCCTGTGCTGATCGACCCAGATCAAGTGGGATTCATCCCTCAAAGAGAAGGTAAAGAAAATACCTATAGAATGCTCCAATTGATGTACTTAGCTAAATCCAGAAAAATTCCGGCTGTTCTATTGGGAACAGATGCGGAAAAAGCTTTTGACCGAGTGGACTGGTCATATATCAGGCAAGCGCTTATGAAATACCACATCCCGGTCAAATTTATTGAGGCGATCTTTACAATGTACTCGGGCCCCTCAGCAAAGATAGCAGTAAATGGCCAATTTTCCAAAACATTTAATATTATGAACGGAACACAACAAGGATGCCCACTCTCACCCCTCCTTTTTGTTCTTTTGAACTGTTGAAACCCTCCTCCAAAAAATACGGACATGTCCAAACATTCAAGCGATTCACTGAGGTGGTAGGGAACATAAAGTAGCTGCATTCGCTGACATCTCCTCATTATTTTACAAGACCCATCCCATTCTTTAACACATCTACAACCTATATTTGAAACCTTTTGACTAATATCAGGCTTCAAAATTAAAATGTCTAAATCACAAATACTTAATATCTCCCTGCCTTCACAAGTGGCTACCAGATTATGCGCCCAAATACAATTTGATTGGTCTCCACCTAACCTAAAATATTTAGGTATCCACATATCCCCTCAATTATCAGACCTTTTTGAACTAAACTATATACCCTTACAATCCTGGGACCTACCATTTTCCTCCTGGATTGGAAGGAAAAATTTGATCTCTAGCTTAATAGTCCCTAAATTAACATACCTGTTTCAAATGCTACCCATACATGTCCCACCCTCTTTCTTCAAAGAGATCAAACAAACTTTCCTTTCATTCATTTGGAAACAAAAAAGACGCCGAATAGCATATTCTACACTCATTAGACCCAGAGCACTGGGAGGTTTGCGCCTACCAGATATCAGAGCATACTACGAAGCAGTCCACTTAACCAGAGTAGTAGACTGGTTACGCCAACCTGCACAAAAATACTAGATTAAGATAGGTTTTCTTCTATCACGAATCCCCCTTAGAAGACTGGTACTGTGGGAACAAGCCTCCTCCTGCCTGCAAATCATCCCCAACCTTCTTACCCGTCCCACATGGAACATAAGGCAAAAGAACAACCCTATACGCAAGTTTGCCCCTAAAGGCTTCTCTCTTCTTCAAATAAGGGATGTTCTCAAATTAGATTGATTGCACTCATCTAACATATAACATGCCATTATGCTATCTCCTCCCTGAGAGTCTAATTCCAACACTAGAAGAAACTAGAACAAAAACTTAAAAACCCTACAATTAACTTTATAACATACTCCTCCCTAAAACACTCACTTAAAACATATATCGGATCATATGACTTAAACACCCCTTTGTCAAAATTTGAATCTTTCATTCAACAAACCAAACCTCCTAGAAAACTCCTTTCCTACTTCTACCACACTGTTTTACATGTTCATGTGGGAAACTTGAAAGAATCCTCTTTCATTAAAGCCTGGGAAAGGGATTTCAATTTAAACTTCACTGAGCCCCTACTCAAACAGGTTTTAAAATCTCCCAAAAACTCATCCAGATTCATTAGGATCCAAGAAAATGGTTTCAAGATTCTGACCAGATGGTATATGACCCCTGAGAAAATTAATAAAATAGATAAATCTTACCCACCTATCTGCTGTAAATGTAAAGCTGAACCTGGTTCCTTTTTCCACATGTGGTGGTTATGCAATACAGTCACTCCTTTATGGTCTGAACTTACGTCAACCATCAACTCAATTTGAAACATATCACTAGATAAAACTCCTGAGATATTCCTATTATTACTTCTACCAAATAGTCTACCTATTAATACTAGACTACTCCTCGGACCTCTAATCACATCAGCCAGATTACTTCTCGCTGCTTCTTGGAAAGCATCCACTTCTCTTCCATTTATAAATGGATAGCTAAAGTGGATCAAATCTATAGACTAGAGGAAATCTCCTACTGGGAATTACGTAATCCTGATAAATTTGAAATGATCTGGCAACCTTGGAAGACTTACAGGAAAATCAACACTGGAGAAACTCAAGCTGATCAAGACCTCCACGCCTTTATCAGATTACCTGTACGTGGACTATTACATTTTATAACTCTTTTCAGTTACAAACCTGGATGTCTCTAGATACTCCCCTCACAACCAACAAATCAGTCTCAATATGATATTGTTCTCCATATGGCCTATAGCTGAAAACCTAGACTTACCACCCACCCATTCCCCCCCTCCACATCTCTCCCCTCCCTTCTTACCTTTTCTATCCCCCCCCCCTTCCCACACTTTGTATTTGACTATATGTCATACTAAGTGGAAACTTTGTATTTATCCTTCAGTAAGGAATTTTGTTACCAAAACCATTTTTACTACTGTTATATATACAAAAACTGTTACCTACTAGCCAAAGCGACTGACTCAGGTGGAACATCAACACTTGTTAACCAAACATTATATAATTGGATTATTTAGCTTTAGCTACTTTGTATCCTTTGACTACTATATTTTTGTCATGATGACGTCCTACGTGACATAAATTCGATTTGAACTCCATAACTGCATTCCTACTTCATTATTCCTCCTGTTTTTTGTCATATTTGATTGACTTGATAAAAAGACAATTTGAAAGAAAGAAATGAGCAAAGATTTGAAAAAAAATGATTTGGCTAATTCACCGAACTTCGAGAAGAAATCCAATTTGTCACAAATTACTTTAATGACGTCACCACCCAACCCCCAGCATGATCACGTGGTGACGTAATCACGCTTGACGCAGGTAAGTTTTCCTAAGTCAAGATGAGAGTGGACGCCATCTTCACAAGCAAGTGGATGAGGTGAGTAGAGATGAGTGAAAGAAGTTATTGAAATTCAATTTGGCTGCTTTGCCGAATTTTGCAAAAAAAAAATGCTTTGTGACTAATAACTTCATCACAAAGTGCATTTCTTTGTAATTAGTGGGTGTCATTGAAAATTGAAAACATTGTACTAACCTCATCCATTTGAGCACGAAGAGGCTGCCATGGCCATCTTGCTTGGAGATCCAGCATTAAATGTTGTGCGGTGCATCAGCCAGTGTGGTGACATCATATGCCACTACACATGAGATTTTGCATGGGATCTTTAAGCATGGTGGCCTCGCGCTTAAAAGCATGAGTTTTTTGTTTTTTTTTACCGCCATTTCAGGGAAAATTCATTCTTTACCATAAAGTGTAAGGAAATTTGGCTTTGTGACAAATAAAATTTTTCCTGAACTTTGGATCGAGGTCCATTTCGGATACTTCGATTCTCTCAACACTACCTGGCATAACCCCTTTAATTAAATTTTTTTTTTCATGTTTTCTATTCAGATGTTAGAATTATTTGAATAATATAAAAGGAAGTGAATTCAAAGTCTGTATGTAAGTGTTTACTCTATAATAAATACAAGGTAATAGGTGTCATTTGAAGAATCATACATCAAACTTTATGCCAAGCATCATATTTATTCAGAAAACATTCTCAAGGAAAATAGCTGAGAATGAAGGTCAGGGTAAAAAAGTAACACAAACAGCCACACACCCAAATCATATTATTCTTTTTGATAGAGTAGGTGAAAAAAGGACGGTACTTTAAAAACCAAGAGCTAAACAAAGCTACCTCTATTTTCATTAATCTTTTCAGGACAGGTGCTCCTTCTCACAAGGAAATGAAAATATTAACATGCTGCCTGCTATGCTTTTGTCCTCTATAGCACTTGAACTAGAGATGTCACAAACCATTCATCAGCCGGATACAAAGCACACTTTAAATGCATCAGAGCTGCCCAGAAGCCCAAAAGGTACAGTTGGGTGGGTCCTCTTACAGCAAAGGTAATACCATTTATATACATACAGCGTGAAATGTCCATTAAATATGGGATCTATCATAATCTTCAAAGCCACCACAATATGCCAGAACCATAATGGGACAGCCGATTGACACCCAAAGGACTCCATTCATTCATAATGAGGTTCCATTGTGGTTCTGTCAAGGTTTTCATACATGTAGTTGAAACGTATGTTACATGGTCAAAAATGATCGAAACGGATGATAACAGAGTTTGATGTGTGGTCCTTAATCCTGACACTATATTACATTTGTCATACATTGACATAGCACACTTCAACCAACTAGAACTTTATTCCAACTGGGGAAACAAGTATTACAGTTACAAACAGTTGCACTGAGCTTGGCATTTACAGTCACAATTGGGCACAAAGCATAGAGGTTATAGTCTCTAGAGGGCACACAGCATTAGCAGTCTCTATTGGGCACTTTTCTTGGCAGACACAAGTAATGACAGTTATAGTCTCTGTTAAGGTCATAGAACAGCACTCAGTGGGGGTCCTTTAGTATGTTTATGTTTATGTATCTCAGAAACAGCCAATTACTGGATACAGTGGTGACCAGCTCTACTTCATGACAAATGGTCACATGATTCAAGGGGATCTGTTCCTTGCCACCCCCCATTCCTGCACAACCCCTTTAGTGAAAAGAGGGAGTGATGAGGGCATAGTGTTGGACTGTGGCCAAGGCCCCAGCAAACTGACCATATTTTAATCTTTTAAGCCAGTTTACTGGCATTAGAGATGAGCGAATCTATTCGTCGCTTCGTAGATTTGTATAGAATCTTACACATTTTCTCCTTCGAAGCGAATCCGGATTTTTTTGGATTCGCTTCGTATTATTCGTAAATTTTCGCAAAATTTCGAATGTTAATGATATGTGCGATACGTACGAAACGTACACATTCTGCGTGAGGCGGGAGAATGACGATACGCCCCCGCAAGAGCGGGAAAGTGAAGATACGCTCCCCTCAGAACTGGAAAAAAACAGCCCGGCCCACCGGGATCTAACTATTTGCACGTATAGGCAGTGAAGACTCCTCCCTCAGTACTCCACCCTCCTCTGAACCTGCTTAGACCAGCACTGAACACTGAGCAAGTAGCAAGCATGGCTGAAGAGCTGCGTCCCAACTGGAACCAGATGGCCTTTGGGGACGAGTTCCCTGAACCACCGCCCGCTCAAGTCATCAGGGTGTCACGCTTGGAACTGAAGGCGAGTAACCCACCTACAGTGCCTTATTCTCCTTACCGTGAGGTGGTTTCCTTTCGGGCGCTGTGGTATGCGGCTGGAGCGTCCACTTCGCCACCAAGGAGGAGATCCACTACAACACCTTCCATAAGGCAGAACCCGATTGTGCCACCATCTGTGACGGCCCATGCGCAGACCCTCTGGGACTATAAAAACGCCATGGAAGACTGGGTCATCCAGGCACTGGACCACCCTAGGCCCTGTGATTTTCTGTTGAGAAAGGGTCTGGCTTCCTGGCAGACGATGAGGACGGAAAGGAGTATTTTGTGGGCCGCAGGTCGGTGAAACGACCATACGTGCCACAACCTCGTCGCAGTCTGTACGTGGAGGATCAGGTGGAGTACACCCCCATGGCGTCCCTGATAGGCCCCTTTGGGACTGGGGTTACCCTCCTTTCTAAGCCCCTGGTACCTACAACAGAACCTGAAGTGTGGCCGGATGAACCACCAGGTCCAGGACGCTTGCGCTGCCTTCAGGAGTCCCCAGATGTCATTCTCCGGTTAAGGGAAAAGCCACAGCCGGAGCCTCTGATTCCTGGACTGCCAGCACCACAGCACAGTCCTTTCAGCTGGGTCAGCTGACATCTTCATCGTCTACCTTCCAATCCACGGTCATCCACCAATACCAGCTGCCGTGGAAGATGAAGCCAGCAGCAGCCAGGGAAGCTGGAGCTACTTACCAGAACCGCTGCAGCTGGAAGTCCTTACCCCTGCTGTCCCAGCAGGAGGATCTGGAAAAGCGCAAATGGCTGCAGCGCTCACCAGCGTGACCACCACCCAGACCCGGTCAAGTCTGACTTCCAGAAGAAGAGGGCACTAGAGTTCTACTACGGCATCGAGCATGGCC
Organism: Rhinella marina; assembly: GCA_900303285.1. NCBI lineage: Eukaryota > Metazoa > Chordata > Amphibia > Anura > Bufonidae > Rhinella > Rhinella marina. Next base: position 8,754 of record ONZH01021910.1, on the reverse strand, counting down.
TACAAGAGGCAGGAGCGTCCTCTGATGTCATTCAGCAGCAGTTTCAGCGAGGTCCCTCATGTGAGGAACCCAACTACTGGCTGAGTGAAGGACACCTCTGGAGGACCTATGGGAGCCACACCATGGACTGCACTTGATGGGTGAGAGCTAGTTGGCACTTTTTATGTTTGTTAGTTTGTATTGCCACTGTTTGACTCTCACCCAGATGTAAATGGCTGTCAGGACCTTCCCCATTCTGCAGAAAAGTCCCAGTTGCGCCTAAGCGCGCCTATTTTCCTTTCTCCCCCCTTCTCGGGTTATTTGGGAGCACCCTTTGCAAAAAGTGTTCTCAATTTGCTGCTATTCTCTATTATCCATGCAGATTACACGTCACAACGCCTTTAAACATTTTAATGAGGAGCTATCAGCTCTTCTGACATGTCTTCTGAGAATCCCAATTGTCCATGTGAACAAATCATTATGTGTAACAATCTAAATTATTTTAATGAAGGCATGTCAGATCTTCTGACATGTCTTGTTTTAGTAAATACTTGAATTCCCCATGGTATATCAATTTTGAGCATTTTAATCTTTAATGGCATTGTGCTAATCTGCTCTCATTCCTCTCAAAAATCTATGAGCAGTTGGAAACTATTACCATTTCCTCAGTGGAGTGTTTCCATACAATTTATGCTTACAGTATTAGACTGCTGCTATAAGGCATCATTTCCACTGTGTAGTAGTGCAGCCTCACAATGTAATGGAAGTTAATTTGGTTCCATCATGATTTTCAGGTTGCAACAACCGTAATCCCAGAATTGCAAAAAAAAATCACCACTGCTGGTCCTGGTCAAGGCAACTTACAAGTTGAGTTTCATACTAATTCACTTTTATTACATCGATCTTCGTTCATGGTCAAAGTCACTGTGTAGCCCCAGCCTTAAAAAGGATCTCTCCATTTTATTATTGATGACTTACCTTTAGGATAGGTCATCAATGTCAGATTGGCGTCCCCATTCACTTCTATGGGTCGGCTCTGTCTGTTCAAGTGAATACTACAGAGACATCCCATAGAAGTGAATAGGAATGTCATACTTTTAATTATACCTAAACATGACTGCAATTACTGCGGCGAGCAGGCGAAGAGAGCAGAGAACATACAAGTGCTGCCTTCTCTACAAACAGCTTGATCGGGGGGGAAGATTGCTGGGAGTTAGACCCACATAGATCTGATATCAATCAATCATCAATAGTAAAAAGCAGACATCCCCTTTGTGTGTGGTGACACAAACTATTGACAAAGGGATTGTTTACCTGATGTAAATTTATTCATATGTATCCAAGAGGAATAATTTAAGGAATGCAAGTTCTTAGATAAGATGCTCCATAATTATGCTAGGAAAACAAGGGTGTCACAGTACAGTAAGTCAATATATTCTGAGGGTCGATTATTGTTCTTTGGTATTCTACTGTCTTTCAGAACAGTTTCTCCTGTACTTCAAAATGGCAATGTATTTTGACAGGACAATTTCTAAGGTAAGATCTCAAGAAGCCTCATGAATGAGGTCATAACCAGTGTTAAGCGAATCAGAGTATCCGAAGTGGACTTCCATTTGCTTCATGATAACAAATTACTTTTCCTGAAATGACGGTAAAAATAAATCATACTTTCCTCATCCATTTGAGCATAAGGAGACCGCCACGGCCATCTTGCTTGAAGATCCTATGCAAAATCATGTGCGCAGTGACGTATAACATTACCACGACAGCCAGTGAGATTTTGCGCTGGATCTTAAAGCAAGATAGCTGTGGCGCCCTTTTCACGCTCAAATTGACAAAGTAAGTACAAATTTTTTTTTAACTGATAAACCCCTGAAAGGTCTTAATATTCATCTAAGATTCTGCGATCAGCTATAAACATGGTATCTGAAGAGTTCAATAACAGGGGTGTCAGATCAATCCCCCCCCCCTTTTCATTGCACCCACTACTTACAAAGAAGAGCGCCTCATCACAAAGTTTGGCGAAGCAGCCAAATCAAATTTTTAGGAGTGTTGCTCTTCTGTAGTCATAATGGTTCTCCTATGCTTTCAATGGCTAGAAAGGGGTCCCAAGCAAGGACCCTATCTCTATGAAGCCCATACACCCTCATATCACATATGGACAGGGATTTTCTTTGGGAGGTAGCATTTTCCCTATGTTCAATAAAGCAAATGAAATCTAATATCTCATATAATGTTTATGCAATTAAATACAAGAGACTGAGCAGATTTTGCTGTATAGTTTTTACACAGACATAATCCTTACTACTTTTTGCACATCACATACATGAATTTTGTACATAGTATTTAGCCATTAGTAACATTAGGTTGGCTAGAAAAACGTCAGATTTTTCCAGAACATAACAACTTTGTCTGCAAGCCACTGTCATTTAATTTAGCTGCTTGCAAATCATTCGAGTCAAGCATAATTCACTAATTTATGTTTTCTTCCTGTCCCCAATCTCTCCTTTGTAATTTCATTTTGATTAACTCATCTGACTGAAAAACAGTTGACATCCTTGTCTATTCAAGGTTACAAACCTTAGAGAAGTGTGCAGCTCCAAAGTTAAATGAAGGATTTAGAAATGTTTGGTTTTAATTCAATTAATTGTCTCACAGCAAAACTCCTTATAATAGGACTTCTAGGTTTGTCTTTATCTTGGATTTAAAATTCATTATTCAGAAAATTGAAAAATAATTCCAGGCTCTGCTGTTTCTTAACTGAGTCTCACAATGATGCACTTCTTTATAGACATACAGAGGAGAATGCATTATCTTTGCATATCAGTTTTTTTTTTTTTACAAAAAGTTGACGAGGAATGGGTTGGAGAAGGCAGGTCACAGTTACTCATTTAACAACATGTGCGTCAGAAAACAAATGCACATTAGACCTGAAATCTAGTCAGCTCCTTAGCTGGTGTTGATTTCTTTTTATGCCTCATGGAACTCTTGGAAATCCAAGAGAATTATTAGGGTCTTAATCTTAATAGAAAATAGAAGAAGTATTTTTAGTTTTCCCAGAAACTTCTCCACTCTTGACCACATGATGCGTGCAGTGAATGGTGCTGACCTGTATAACTAGACACAGCCCCTGAACAAAGTGATGCTGTTTCAAGAAACAAATATTGTACACTTTTTTCTAATCCCAACACTAGCGATGAGTGATGTATTGAAAAATTTTATTTGTCTGCTTCACTAAATTTTACAAAAAAAATTTTGCTTTGTAACTAATTACTTCATCACGAAACACATTTCTTTGTAATTAGTGGGTGCAATGACAAGGAGCTGTGATTGTGCTGCTCCCCATCATTGTTTCTTTCAGATGCTGTGTTCTTAGCTGATTAATAAAATTGTATGATTACCATCCAGTTGATCATGAAGACCATCATATTTCACCGGACATGGGATTTTGCACAGGATTTTCAATCAATTTTTTTTTACTGCCATTCAGGGAAAATTGATTCGCTACCACAAACAACAAGGAAATTTGGCTTTGTGGCAAAACACATTTTCCCTGATATTTTGCTAGAATTCTACTTTGTGGAGTTCAACTCGCTCAATACTACCCAACACCTCAATTCCATTCCTGCCTGTGCTCAAAAACTAACAGGCTTATGGCATGGCTTCTGTGCACCAGAATGTCAGGTAACCTGATTTTGTCATGTGGAAGGATAAATAAATTAATCATGAGTGAACATTTTAAGATTTGCTTCATTTCAGGTTCACCAAATGTTTCAAAAAATTTGGTTTAGAAACTAATTAATTCTTCCCAAAGCAAAGTTGCAGAAACTCAGAGGGGCATTGCTTGTCCTACACTACTACACACACATATTACGCATACTGTGCACTCTCTGTAATCAGAAAAAGTACCCCCTTACCCACTAGACAATGCATATCTATTGCAAATAAACCAAGAATAGTCATACTCGTTTCTCTCTCGTTCCCTCTCCTTTTTGAGAAATTTGTGACAAATTCCAAACTAGTAGAATCAATTTGCTCACCTTTAGGGCCCTTGCACATGACTGTATGCCCTCCGAGACATACAGTCCATGAGCGGGCCATATGTCCCGGAGCGGCATCGATCGTGTGCAGGGGATTGCATAGCATCATAGATAATGATGCTGTGCACGTCGGGCCGCCCGAGGGACTATTGTCCCGTACTCAGTGATTGTGAGCCAAAACTAGGTGCGGCTCTAAACACAGAACAGGTGCAGATCTTTCCATTATACCTTATGTCTGTGGAGGCTCCAATCCTGGATTGATTGCATTGGAATGAATTAATACAGTAAACTATAAACAAAAATAAGAGAAAAAATAAATAAAAAAAGTAAAAATGAATCAATAAAAAATCTCCCCAGAAAAATGCACATTCTGAACTCAGATGCACTACATTTGATATTACACAAATATGTTTTCATTAGATTCAGGCATGAATTGATTGATCACCTCACATTTTTTTTCATGTTAAAAAAAAAAAAAAAACTTTGGCACTCCAGCTGCTGTGAAACTACAATTCCTACCATGCACACTTAGTTGGCTGTTCTTATAACTCCCACTGAAGTGAAAGGAGGATTCTGGGAATTGCAGTTTAAGAACAGCTGGTGTGCCAGAGGTTGCTGATCCCTGGTCTACTGTATGTCAAGATATTACATCTAAAGCTTAAGCAGATACATTTAAAACCGTAATGGGTTTTTGTTTTCTGTGATAACATACTTGGCATCTCTATGCATCGTAGATTAGATATTCATTTTTGGGGTACATATTATTAATAGAACAACTAACCTAAAACATAGCAAGAACATATGAGGAAATACTTATTTTTCATGTTTCTGCCAATTTTTTTCAGTGTAAAACACCTACAAAATGAATTGGTATTGGTTCTGTTTTCAGACTAGACTAAGGGAAAAACAAACCAACAAAAGAAACATTAACATCAAAATACAACATTTCAAAAGCGGAAATTTTGCTATGGGCAACAAGGACAAAAAGAGCCCCAGTAATGAAAGAGATTATTAATCTTTGCTATAGAAATCTTGCGATAGCAAACAACATTTTAATGTGTTTTATCTTAAGAATAAATTCTATTAATTTCGTATCAGTATAATGTAATCAAAGTATTAATAGGTATCATGTCCATAAAACATTACAACTGTCTCTTTCGGATCAGTTTACCAAGACTACGGAACAATTTATGTTTTCTTAGCTTTTTTCTCCTTTTGACACCTCAGGCATAGAGAAGAGCATTATGTGCAGAGTATGGTGGCCCAATGCAGCTGTATGATTCTTCTAAGGAGCATTATGGCATTATGGTATGAAGATATTCTACCTCCATAAAACATCATGTGATCTACAGTATACAACAATTTTAAAAACTCTTATAAATGGCAGTTTGTACAGAGACCAAATATGGCCATGTGTCACGCGCAGGTGTGTGGGGGGGAACCAAACCAAGCGTAGGAGGGAAAGGAGATTAGGCCTAGAAACTAAGGAAGGAAGATGGACACCTCCTACAGGAAACCCTGACTCAATTCCTGTCTATCTACCAGTATGAACAGGCTTCAAAGGTAGGCAAGTTCATACACAGGTACCTAAACACTGAATTGACCCTATAGGACCCTGCAACTAATGACAGTAATGAGTCTACCTGTTCCTCCAAAAGGAAGGACGAACAGAAGTCTCCCTTAGGCCTAATAACAAAACACACAGAAGGGAAAAGGAAACTTATCTTTCAATGAAGAAATGAAGGCTCCAGGATCTCAGCTGAAAACCAAACTGCTGCTGACCACAACAAAAACTGAAGCTATGAACCGAAAGGAATAGTGGGAGAAGAAGCAATAAATAGGGGAGGGACAATTACCACACCAGGAACACCTGAGGGAAAAGGGTGTGGTAAATACCAACAACAAAAAGGGAAAACATGTCAGATTATACCACGTGTTGCCAATCTAACAGACCTCCTGTTATCTGTCATAGGAAAGTCCATGACAGTACCCCCCTTCTACGGGTGACCTCCAGGCACCCCGGACCACCTTCATCCGGATGAGACCTGTGAAAAGCTTTCACCAAACGACTGGCATTCACATCAGATGCCGACACCCACGTCCTCTCCTCTGGTCCATAACCCTTCCAGTGAACAAGATATTGAAGAGTTCTACGAAGAAGAGTCAATAATCTTGGTGATCTGGAATTCCAAACTGCCGTCCACCATGACAGGCGGGAGTGGCAAGGGATATGGCTCCAAAGTTCGACATATCTCTTTAACAAAGATCTGTGAAATACATTATGAATTTTCAGGGCCCGAGGAAGTTCAAGACGAAATGCTACAGGATTAATAATGGCAGTGATCTTATATGGACCAATAAATCTTGGGCCCAACTTCCAAGAAGGAACTTTCAACTTAATGTTTCTTGTGGACAGCCCCACAGAATCACCCACTCTTAGGTCCGGACCATTCATATGTTTTCTGTCAGCCACACGTTAGTACTTGTTGCCCATGTTTAACAAGTTACTTTGAATTTTCCGCCATATAGATGACAATGATGACGAAAAACGTTCTTCCTCAGGGATACCAGAGGTATCTGAACCAGAAAAAGTGCCAAACTGTGGGTGAAACCCATATGCACCAAAAAATGGTGACTTGCCAGTGGACTCCTGTCTACGATTCTTTATGGCAAACTCCGCCAGAGACAAAAACGAGGACCACTCCTCCTGATTCTCAGAGACAAAACATCTCAAGTAAGTCTCCAGACTCTGATTAGTACGCTCTGTCTGTCCATTCGTCTGAAGGTAAAAAGCAGAGGAAAAAGACAGTTGTACCCCGAGCCGAGTACAGAATGCCTTCCAGAATCTGGACACAAACTGAGTCCCATGATCAGAAACCACGTCAGTGGGAATGCCATGAAGTTTCACAATGTTGTAAACAAACACAAGTGAGTCCATGGTCTGGATGGGATGGGCAATGGGAGTAGGGGTCCAGAAGGTCGAGTATGTGTCACCTTAGCGCGTGCACAGACACTACAGGCCGACACATAGTCCTCAATACACTTACGCAGCCCTGGACACCAGAATCTACGAGAGATTAGGTAGACAGTGGATTTACTCCCAGGGTGTCCCGCAAGCACCGTACAGTGATGTTCCTTAACATTATACTATAACTACATTATAGATGGGGAAAATAGTACAGATAGAGACCTGAGGCAAGGCCATGGAACTGGGGGAGGAATTGAAGGAGGAACTAGAACAGTTCAGAAGGAAAGGTGTAGGGAAAAAATATACATAAACCTTTTAACTGTATGTACACTAATGCCAGAAGCCTAACCAATAAAACTGGTGAACTGGAATAAGTGATGTGTGAGGAGGACTGTGACATAGTGGGAATAACTGAGACATGGCTGGATGATACCTATGACTGGGCAGTTAATGTACAGGGTTACAGTCTGTTTAGAAAGGATCGCCAAAACAGGAGAGGGGGAGGGGTCTGCCTTTATGTAAAGTCCTGTCTAAAGCCCACACTCCGGGAAGATATAAGTTAGGGACATGAACATGTGGAGTCACTGTGGGTAGAAATAAATGGAGCCAAAAACAATAATAAAATACTAATAGGACTTTATTATAAACCACCTAATATACCAGAGTCCACAGAAAATCTACTTCTAAATGAAATAGACGAGGCGGCAAATCATAATGAGGTCGTTATTATGGGGGATTTCAACTATCCAGATAGAGACTGGGAAACTAAAACCTGAATATCTCATAAAGGAAACAGGTTCTTGGCAATAACCAAAGACAATTACCTTTCCCAACTGGTTCAGGACTCGACTAGAGGGATGGCCATACTGGACTTAGTATTAACCAATAGACCTGACAGAACAACAGATATGCAGGATGGGGGACACCTGGGAAATAGTGACCATAAAATAATAACCTCCCAATTGTCATTCAAAAGAGCGTTTCTTCAGGGAGGAACAAAAATACCAAACTACAAAAAAGCTAAATTTAGACAACTAAGAGAGGCCATAGACCTAGCTAACTGGGACAAAGTCCTCAAAAATAAAAATACAGCCACAAAATGGGATATTTTTAAAAGCATCCTAATATCTAATTGTGAGAGGTACATACCTTATGGGAATAAAAGGTTAAGGAACAAGAAAAAAAAACAATGTGGATAAATAGAACTTTAAAGAAAGCAATAAATGACAAAAACAAAGCTTTTAAATCACTAAAACAGGAGGGAGCGAGGAAGCATTGAAAAACTATAAGGAAAAAAATAGAATATGTAAAAGACAAATAAAAACAGCCAATCTAGAGACTGAGAGATTAATCCCCAAAGAGAGTAAAACTAACCCTAAAATGTTCTTTAATTATATAAAGGGTAAAAAGTATAAACCTGAAGATGTCGGCCCCTTACAGAGTAATGAGGGGAGAGTTGCAGAGAGCGATGAGGAGAAAGCAAAGCTACTAAATATCTTTTTCTCCACTGTATTCAATGAGGAAAATAAACTGTCAGATAAAATGCAGAATATAAAAGTAAATTCCCCTTTAAAAGTGCCCTGTCTGACACAGAAAGACGTAGAGCTGCGTCTTAAAAACATTAAAATAGACAAATCGCCAGGACCGGATGGCATACACCGCCGTATCCTAAGAGAATTAAGTAATGTCATCGCCAGACCCTTAAACGAACGAGCACTAAAATGCTCGGGTGCTCGTTATTTGAGACAAACTTTTCCCGATGCTTGG